>JAVANC010000006.1:51790416-51836667 GCA_033319125.1 Parnassius glacialis | reverse complement strand
ACTTATTCCTAACCTTTATGTTTAGAATATTTGCATAAAACCTTTATGCAAATATTTTAAGATGTACGTCACGCATTAAGTATACATATTATATACCTAAATAGAAAATTCATGCAAGGGCGAGCCTTTGCTATTTCCTTACCCAATCTGGTATAAAAGGATATTTCGAGACAATCGTAAAACCTGTTGTTTAAGGCGGCCCGAAAAACAGAGATTTAACCTTTGAAAAACATCCGTCTCTGTGGATTTACAGTATTTGCGAGCGTCAATGTACACACTCGAATAAATAAACTTAGTGAGTTTGTTACAATAAACAAATTTGTTTTAAGCCGAATTTATAAAATGGTGGAGGTTCTTAATTTGTCTGTGTATTATTTTTTGTGTCACGCAATATTTTCGTCAACATGGACCATTTTTGAAGTGAAAATTTATTTACAATTGTCGTGATTTAAAACTCGATGAAACAAAAAATCGACACTAAAAAGGGACAAGAATACATTTTAGGATCTACTTGCGAAAAAATTAGATAGAATATTATATTAAATAAGTCGTGTTTTGGCCATCTAGCGTATATTTTAAGTACCACTTTGAGTCAATCAATTTAGTTCAATATAACGATTTTACCTATAACATGGTCATTTTTTTAATTTGGTTTTCTTAAATACTTGGTCGGTGGTTATTAAGGCCTACTAAATTTCACCATAGGCTTTATTATGCTCCCTTTTCTTGTGTAGTTTGTTTTGTTTTATTATGAATTTTATATTACTTTTAAAATGTTATACATGCAAATAAAACGTACAAATTTATTATAAAACTAATGTCATAATCTGAAAGGCCTGGTTTTTCTGTCCAATCAGTGCAAAGACAAAGTGTGTTGAAGAGTTAATGCTTTGGCAGAGACGCTATTAAATTATGCATTTATTATTGGTTCTGCGCAGAAGCTCTCTTAGACCATGTTGGATTGCGATTGATGATTGTGAGGGAATAGAGAGTTCACCTGTGCTTGTGCATATATTCGGATACTATAATTCTATAATGTGCTGATGGGCTAGTGTCCGTTGAGACTAGCCACTGTGACATAAACTTGGTTGGGAGGACAATCAATCAAAGAATAAACCCAATTCTTAACTCAAACTAACACACAACTCATCTCGAGACACAACCGATACACTGATGACATCACGAGGAGTGAGTTTGTTTTCAGTTTGATCATCATTATATTAATGACTTTTAGTACTGTTAGGCGAGGCAATTTATATATTTTCTTAGAATATTAAGTCTTAATTGCTGCATCCATGTGATTATTGATCACAAATATTAAATATATTACGTATACTACACTACAGAAGAGATGCATACGATCTATATGCGGTGTCGGTCAAATGGAAACATGTTGACCGCTCTTTAAGAAGTTAAAAATTCTTACATTACCTTCCCTATATATATATATATATATATATATATATATATATATGACATTTAATATTGACCAAGAAAATGTTAGCCACTTAACAAAACAACGTAATGATCGTGGTAGTACAAGAAGGTACCCGTGGAAGGGTTCTGTGCCCCAGGCAGCCACAACTTGTTTTAATAGAAATAGATATAGCATGTGATTTCAACTATTTAATCTACTTCCGAAACATATTCAAACTTGACATTTAATTTTTTTTAATTATTTTCGGGACTCTGACTTAAAACTGTTTATGACGTAAATGAATTTATCAAATTCTGCCTTGACGGTCACCTCAAACGAATTGTTGTGATATTTGAAATTTTAAATTGAAAGAAGAATTAGAATTTGTAAGATTGACATTATACTAGTTTGACATTATGCATTACGACATAACCATGCCTGTATATTTTATATTTTTCTCTTTTTTACATATTAAATTTATTGACCTTCTACTGTTTTATTAAATTTTGATATAAAACGTTGTTGCAATTTTGTAGTTTAGTAATTTTAAATATTCAATTGCACGTCGACGTAATATTTGTATACCGATAAATCGGTAAAACATGCATGTTCACACTATATTATGAGACCTAAAATGTACCATGTTTCATGCTAATAAATATTTTAATATTTATCATTATTATTATTACTATTATTTTAAAATGATTATTTGAGTTCGTTAAAGCAGTAGGCCTTATTACCCTGCCATAGTAAAATAAGGCCTACTAGCAAGGATTTTAGAAATGATTAATTTTGTTTTTCTCTATGGTAAATGTTACAATTATTCATTCATAATTTATAGAAACCGTACTAAACTAATGATTTTTATTAAAAGTTGTAGATGAAATTAGATATTTCTGATTTTATTTAGATTTTCTCTTAAATAGGCCTTATTAACCGCAGGTACCTTAGTGAGTGCCATCTTAGTCCTCTGGGGTGACAACGCTTCACAGTTTTGATACTTAATCTAGGATAAAAGTCTATGTCTATCGATCATAGCATCCACTTACCTTAAGGTGGACTATGTGCTCGTTTGTTACACTTATTCTATAAAAAACCTATCGAAGAATATCGAAGAACCCTGTTATAACAACAAGAAAAATATTAAAATCGTTATTTTAGGTTAAAAGGTGAATATGGGTCATTTAGAATTGAAAAAATAACAAGTAATGTTCTGGAGTTGCGACATTGCCTAGTGGTAAGCCAATTAAGCTGAGATCTATAACGAGAAATATAGTAATACTTACGCAAAGCACAAATAAATCTAATACAGTTGTTAAGCTGGCGCTCCAACTTGTTAAGAAGTTCTTGGAACAGTTCTAGGTAGAATACATCTGCATAATCAAAGATAAGTAAAATAAAAGTCTGGATAAGCATTAGCTTAGAATTAAAAGGAAGGAAGTATTTGGACGATAAAGGGAACGTAAGTTGAAGATGACTTTCCGACCTAAATCGATAAACTGCCCTTTCCAGTTCAGAGAGCCATCAATATACAGGCCAAGGTTTTTAACACACCTGCTAAATGGAATAATAATATTATCATAGCAAATAGGAGGAAAGTCTGCTTGGTTAACCCTAGCCAGCAACCATTTACTTCCCACTAAAATTGCTTGGCATTTTATTGGAACCATACAGACTCCATAGCGCGAGGACCAATCGGTGCTGCTGCTTTTTCGTTACATTTTTTTCAAATCAAAACGATGCTAAAGAAGTTTTTACTTCAGAAATTGATTAAATAGAATTAGTTTTAAGCGAAAGAAATAATATAATATTCGGAACACCGCACCGATATAAACGCTCGTAGTAGTGCTTCAGAGTTCTATATCGGAATATGCGAATATTCTGTTACACACGACGCTTTATATAGCGGATTTATATGCCATTTTGTCTTCAAAGTCGCTTGTTTGCTTTTCCACTACATGTTATATTTAATGTTTTCTTTATAACTTTTGTACAGTTGTTTGTTGCATCGCTGTTAGGTCCCATATCTTTAATACTAATGGTTTTCCCGTGTTTATGTTTTATGTTTAATTTATGATTATTTATCTATATTTAAAAGAACGAATATGAGCATTGTTTCTATTATATTTATATAATCATATTTACTTTTGTTGACTAGTATTTTATAATATAATTTGTATACAAATAATATATTATTATTTACCATAAAAAGTAAGTCTACCTGAATTCCCTGCCAACAGAAGAAAAAGTGCCCGATACTGGTCTAGTTTGCGTTGATAGACTTTAAATAATATCCTCGCATTGGTTTTATTGGCATGTACATGTCACATCATAATATAATTTTCAATTATATTTATAAAACGCTAGAATATATAGAGCTAGAAATGTTTTTATGGCTGTAATTTACTTAAATACCAAATATGTCCTTATTAATATGATTTTATGTCATACTAATTAGTTATTGTAAATAATGGTTTCTTATATTTACGCGAACACTACACATTGAATAAAACTACGTCCAAACATCTGGAATTATTAAAAATAAGATAAATAATTTAATTAAACGCGAAAAATCCGTAAAAGTAGTTTTATTCAAATTATGGTAAATATTGCGAAACCTCATTGAAATAACTAATTAAATAAATAAAATCATTATTCATCTTTATCAGGTATTCCGACTGCTCTCTTTGCTTCGACGTCTTTCTTCAAGTGAAAATGTGATTTACAAAACTTTGCAATTAAATGTAAGATAGATAAATGGTTATGGGTATGAAATTCCTAAACGAATAATTTCACATGTTAGTAATTTTTTATATTATGTACTTTTTAAACATTAACCATTTGCAAGCCAACGACAGAGGCAATACTATATGGAACACTTTACAAATTTCCATCATATCATCCACCTGTTAAGTGTGACTGTACTGGCTTGCCTTCATTAGTTTTCTATTCCAACCTTTCTTCCAATTATTTGCAAAACAAAACCTATAGAACCATATGTTGTCCTGCGACAATAGCGTCTGGAAAAGAAGTCGACGCGATCGATACCCACATGTAATAAAGACTCAAGACGAACTGCATCGCTAATGGCTGTTCTTGTCTGAACTACAAAATTACTACAAAATTACTACAAAAACTGAGTTCAATCCGCCCAATTTCTATTCTAACTGTTTTAGTGTCCTCAGAGTAATTACATACATACATATGCATAGAGGGAACCCAAAATTCTACATAAATTGATTTAATATGCTTTTCTTGATTTTCCTTATTTAATGTTCAAATAAGGAACACATATTGAATATTCATTATTGAAAGATGTCGCGAGTATTTCCTGCGTAGAGCGTGATTATCAAGTAATTAACTATGGGCTCTTTATACCATGCCTAATAATACGCTCGTATCTTTTGACTTCGGCTCGTATCTTTTAATCATTTACACATTTTACAACTAGCGTGTACATAAATATCGAAACAATTTAACGAAGACATTCTACAAAAAAATATTTTGTATTTCGAATCAACGAGATAATATTAAAAAGAAAATAGATATGCATTATTTTTACGTATGTGGCGAAAAAGCGACTATGCAACTTTCGTTTAATATAGAAAGGAAAGTAAGTAATCATGTTAATTTCTCTTGGGAGCAATACTGCGAAGATTATGCTATTTCATACAAAGAAAAACTAGAATTTTATAGCGATTTTCTTTAAAATAAGTTAACTTGATAAAATTTTGCTCGCATAGACCTATAGATGGAGTACTTGTTCATTTTGGTCGCCACTTAGTGGGGAGAATTGCCTTAATGTCCACATCAAGCAAGTGAATTTGCGTAAGGCTTGAGAACTGCAGTGCTTTTTATGTTTTAGCTGTTGCTAGGAAGACGCGGCTGTCTATCTCCTGGTTTGTTTTCACTTGTCGCTTCCTACGTTTTAGAAAGTTTGTTAGTAGGTGCACCGTATTTTGTTTTATACTCCACTGGATAATGCAAGTAGAAAACGATCGGTTTTGCCTAGTAAAAACTTGTTATATTATTTCCATGATAAGCGTTTCCTGATAAAATATAACTTAATTGAAAGTGTCTGAAAATGGTATCGTTCAATATTAATGAATTGTAAAAATTTAAATAAATTATATAAATAAAGACTGGAAAAAATCAAAATGTAAAAGTATTCAGGTAATGTCCGTGATGCTAATGGCATCACGGACATTACCTGGATACTGGACATTACCATTTTTAAATATAATCTAGTTTGTACGAATGTTGGTAAAAACATATAAGTTAAGAAAAATGTGTCAATTTTTCTTAACTTATATTTTAGGTAAATACGTGGCAGGGGCCACGCTGCAGCTATATTATAGTTTTAGCATAAGCGGGTCGGCAAGACTGAGGTAGGACCATGCTGTTACAGAATACCAGAGTAAAATAGCAGCTTAATGCTGCTGTGTTTCGTATAGTGAGTGTAGAGAACCGGCGACCTTTTTTCACGCTGGTATTCTGTGAGAGCGTGGTCCTTTCCCCGTCGAGCTGACCCATTCGAGCTACAAATATACCAGTTATATAGCTGCAGCATGGCTCTACCACGTATAAATATATTGCGATAATTCTTTTCTTAATTCTCATCAAGTCGTCGCAAAGGTGATCTATATATATACATCGATATATTGGGCATCTTTCTTTTAAGACTGATGCCAATACTAAAGCAAGTTTGGTCTTCAGTTAACTCGAAAACAATACACCGCTACTTTTTTCTGGGAATTTTTTATTTAAGGAAATTCTGAATCAAGCAGCTTGTCCTAAATCCTTAATGCACCTAAACAAAGAAACAAAGTCTCGCCTCACGATAAGTATCAAATACATAACTTTAAGATACTAATAATAGTCTTTCATTATTATTATAAATGTCTATGCGTAACAGCTTTGAAGGGTTAAGGATGGGATATATCCGTCTCGAAATTACTAAGCCCGACGATGTTCCACTTTCAGCGTATTATGGCAGAGCCATGAGACTGTTTTGCACGAATCTGTAGCTACACCAGTGTAAATGGCTCAAAAAGCATGCATTCCTTTCCTCCATCTCAACCCGTGCAAAAATGAATGGGCAAAGAAAAAAACAAATTAATCATCAATAAAGTGACTTTGCACAGCTCACCAGTTCCGTGAGTCTAAACACGTGGAAAAAGTAATAATTATATACTGTTGTACTTAATTATTACCACTCATCACAAATATATATGGTTTAAAGCCAAGCAAACCCGTGCTCCGACGCGGGCTATACCCGTTTGTCTGTTTGTGGTTTAATACTGGCTCTGTTTTTACTTCACACTGAAATACAACTATATGTGTTATGATGTTCATCCAATCATTCATTACAGCCTATTAAATTGCAACTGCTGAACATAGGTATCCTCTATAAAATGCTACATAGGGAAGGTTGATAGTGACGTCACACGACAGTAAAAGGTAAGAAGGTGGTACCTACTCTGATCGTCTCTTTTAATAAGGAAAAATTGCCATACCATATTATAAAAGAAAAACAACGAAGCCTTAACAATGTCCAGAGACCATAGGTAAATCTGATCAACATAAGTTTTCATTTTAAGATTTGTTACATATATTTATTAAAGAGTTGTTCATTTCGCACAATTTAAATGAAATCGTTACCAGACTGTTCAAAATTTTCCAGACTTTTTAACAATTTTCTTCGTTGTTTTTGTTTACCTATGTTCTGAATAAATAACACAAGTTTCATATTCTCGACTATACTCTACCCTAAAGATTGTGAATATTTGCAAAAGTTTTAAATTAATTTGCATACTTACAGAATAATGAAAATGTCTAAATTACTAGTTACTGCAACAGTTCTATTAGAAATGTTTATCTCCAAAGTGTTTATTTTGTTTATGTGTAATGGTTAAAAAGGCATCGCCTGTGTGGTATCTGTCAATGTAGCTTCAATTAAGTTTTTAAAATAATCATAATTGAAAATTTATTTAATAATTTTTCACTAAAATCTGCAAGTTTTTCGGATAAAATATATATCTAAGATTACTCCTGGCATTGTTTATATCTGTTTGAGAAGTTTCATTACAATCAATTCAGTTATTTTTAAGAATAGCACTGTAAGAAAGATAGGTATACATACATACATTCAGACAAAAAATTTACAAATTATAGTCGTAATGGCTTGATAAGCGATAGTTATTTTGATATTATAGACAGACACTTAATTTATGTTGATAAACATATGGATTATTTAAATATTTGTATAACTTATGTTGTTTAGTAGTGGTGTAAACGTTCACTACCTCATAATATCATCCCATGGATGACGCAAAAGACGGCAGAGTGGAATTAAATAGGAGATGAGCAGTAGTATCTTTCTGATAACAACTCAAAACTAAATAAATAACGGCTGCCAAGTGTAGCTACTGCGATAAATATCAACTCTATTGGGAAGGCATATTATGTTCAGCGGTGGACTTTTGATAGGCTACAATGAATGGATGGATGTTAAGTTGTATATAATGTAAGTAATATAATGTAAACGCCAACCCTACCAAGTAAAAGCTACCATACGATACTATACTATACTATACAGATACTGCGATTAAATCAAACTACTTTACATCAGTTTTTTCCACTAATAAATAAGAATATGAAATTCTAATATAAAATTTATTAATAATAGTAAAAAAATGTAAAGCGACATGGGCAATAAATAAAAATAAAACCTGTTATACAAAGTATATGATAATAATTCTGAAATAAGTTTTGACCATAAGATATTGACTAATCCTTCTGACATAGCTGCGGATTTCAATAATGGTTTCATTAAACTGAGTAATTTTAAAGATGCGAGAATGTATAAAATACAACGATATCAAAATACCAAGAATATGCCAAATTCAATGTTTCTTCTTCCAATGATTGAAGATAAAAGTAAAAAAGAAATTATTAGCCTAAACAACACTAACTCTTAGGGTTTTCACGGAATCTGTACGAGAATTATTAAAGAATGTAATAAATAGTTTGTGCCCGCTTCAACACACCTTATAAACCTCTCATTCTCAATGTGTATTTTCCTGAGTTGCTGAAGCAATCTCTCGTCAAGCTTCTGCAGAAAAAAGTTGCAAAAAGATGAGGTCAGCAACTACCGGCCCATTACTTTAATTTCAATCCTATCTAAGATATTTGAGAAATGCTTGCATCAAAGAATAATGAACTACTGTAACACGTATAATATTTTTAATGAAGAAAAGTTCGGATTTCAAAAGGAAAAATCCACAACTTTTGCAGCTTTCACTTTAGTTAAAGCAATATTAAATAATATAAATGACGGATATTTGAACACATGACTATCTTTGACATGTCAAATGTTTTTAATTTTGTTGATCACAAACTTTTATTAAATAATTTAAAATTAAAAATTTTGTACAGCTGACTTCAATATAAGTTATTAAAAATAACTCAAAAAACTCAAAAATTATTGGTCTGACCTTGATCAAATTCATTAGGGACCACACGAGACGTATCAGCTTTCATATAAAAAAAGAATCATCGAAATCGGTCCACCCAGTAAAAAGTTATGAGGTAACACATAAAAAAAAACATACGCGTCGAATTGAGTACCGTCTTCTTTTTGGAAGTCGGCAGATAAATTAGAATTGATAGGAATAAGAGGACCCACTCACCGGTGGCTAAAATCCTACTTAATCAACCGACGTCAACGCGTAGTAGTCAACAAGTTAGTAGGCGACGAAGTTATATCTTACGCTTCTGAATCAAATATTGTTGAGATTGGTATCCCCTTAGGAACTGTGTTATGGCCTCTAATGCCTATTTTATATATTAACGATATAACAGTAGTGACAAGTCATAAATGTATTTTCATCGCCGATATTGTATCTATTATTGTGACATCTGATAAAAACTGTATACACGATCACGAAATGACCTAAATTAAACAATTGGCAACTTTATTAAATGGCTAGACGTAAACAATTTAAAACTTAATCTAAATAAATCACATTTCATCCAATTTAATTAATCCAAATATAAATAATTAAAATTTAAGCTAAATATTAATATTCCAGGACCCAGGATTTCAAATGGAAATTACATATCGAATTTTTGTGTAATCGTATTAATAGCTTTGTCTATGCTCTCAACAAATTAAGGAAAGTGACAAACTTACAAACCGCTCTTATTACACACCACGCGTATAGATATTATTTATGTATATAATTGAAAGATAATAATTTCCATTTTGCGCTACGGGATCATAATGTGGGGAAAAAGCACAAATATACAAAAGGCGTTAATAGCTCATAAAAGTGTATTTGGGCTATTTGTGGAATAACGTCTGGCATATCCTGTAGAACAACTTTTCCAAATCTAAACATATTTCCGCTGACAGCACTACATATTTTTGAAATAAACTGTTTCGTGAAGAGATTAATTTGTTTATGAAAGCAATTGACATGAACACAAGACTGAAGCAAAATCCTAATAAATAGAGATAGAGAAATCGTAAAATTTGCCTAAAATGGGTTTAAAGATTTATAATACAATTCCTAATGACATCAAAAATTTAAATATTAATCAATTTAAATCAAAATATTTTAATTGGTTCATTGATAGAAAAATATATGACATTAAAGACTTTATTGACATCAAATACTACTACTAATAATTTTATATGGAATATTTTAATTTATCGTTAATTCAATGTAATTTATTGTAATGAGACTTAAACTTTTTGATATTATTTATGTTTATAATTGAAAGATAATAATGTAAATTTTGCATGCTATTTGTAATAGTGAGACATGTGTTATTAACATGTATCACCTTTATATACCATGTTTTTACGCAAAAAGAAAAAAAACTTATCTTCAGTTACTATTATTTACTGATATGAAATAAAATGTCGACGGTGGAAATTACAGTTTAAATATGCAGATTCCAAATTGCATCAATTGGTAATGTGTCGGTATTAAATAAAATCAGACTCCTTATATATAAAATCACTTTAAATATTTAATATGAACTGTAATTATATTCTATGTCGTGGAAATAATTTACGCAATATTTGTCGTGTACTGAAAAGGGGGCAAGTTTTTGTTTTTCATTTTATACATAGAGGAAAACGGGTTTTAACTAACTAGTGTTGCCATACATATTTTCTAAAGATGTAAAAAGAACTATGTGAACATCAGAAATGCGAAGAAATATTGCTCTCATCAATCTCCTGCGGCATGGTGAGTATGGGAAAATATTTTAAGTAAATTAAACAAGCTAGGGTATTATCGGAATGGCTTTTGTCCGTGTATTATGTGCTATAATTATAATTTAAAAAATTATATGGTATGTATCATTGTCCCCTAGCAGACTTATGAAAAATCTCATTTAAATTGTATATTATGATATATGCTAATGATTATAATTTGAATATGTAGCAATAAATGACAATGGTGGATAACTATGATACTTTTTATAATTTCTTTGTAAGTCCTTGCAAGTTCAAGAGTCAGTAATTTATGAATAGATTTCAGGTAGCGGATTTTATGATAGGTATACCTAGCTATACATATAATTTTTAAATATTTAAGTGACCCACGGCCATTTTCACTGAACGTTAATTTAAAAAAAAGTAATTATACGAGTACTTTACTTTTTTGCAACAGCAATGTAACAATACTTTTTGCAAACACGCGCCACTGATTTAAAGCTATGGCTACCGAAAGTACGTATGGTTGGCTTCACTAGAAGGGATATTGAAATAAAGCTAATAAAAAAGGACAACATCCATGTGAATCGCCGCTAGGGTCATGGATATTGAAACGGATGGAAATAAAAGCGCCCCTTTTTCCTCGTTTTGTAAAATCCTAAAGTTAATTTCTCTTTTTATTAAAACTTCAAAAGATAATACGCTAAAAAAATTGTTATTAAATAGTTAAGTCCTTTTTTCACGAAAATTCGCATTATAGACTTTATTCAAATTATTGAAGATTTTATAAATAGTGGGCTCCTCTTTTTATTATTTTACCACGTTGTTATTAACTCTCTTTCTTCTGTTCAATACAAATTTAGAATCAATTTTAAACTAACTTCCTAAAGATTGTGAGATTTAAAAATTTATATACACGGTTATTTTTCAAAGAGAAGCGAAATTTTAAACTTAGGTTTAAATTTATAAATAATGATTTAACGTTATTGCAGTTTTTGATAATACGAGTAAATAAGGTTTCTATTTTTATTTGAAATTATCTCAAATTGAATGTGTTTTATGTGCAACAACATTTTTGCCTACCGATCGACCCTTACGAATGTGTGTGTGCGCAGTAAAATTAGTTAAAATAATGCATTACCACACATTTTGAATTTAAAATATATAAAGGATAGAATGTTTGAGATTTTTTAAATGAATTTTTCTTCACCATTTTCCTATATTACTTATTTTCAACCTTCTCTGCAAATTAACGTTTATTGCAAAATAACGCTGTATAGTTTAGGACAAATAACGTGGTAAAAATGGTTGCCACTTAAATATTATATTTTTTTAAATATTTCTGACTCACCGTCTTACCACTCTTAAATAAACCTGTTATGTTGTCGATTTATAACAATTTAAATACAATGTAGTAATTTAAGTTATTACATATATTACAATATTCCATAAGAATGCCAAGGTATTCCATAAAAACTGGATTAAAAACCTTGCCGATATCTATATACTTATATTTGTCTGTACTTGTACTTTATAATTTAATAGAAATATGTCTGTCTATGCATACTGAGTTTTACGGCGCTAAAGACAAGTCAGAACAAAAATTGATTTGATCCACAATGGAGATAAACTTCATTTCATGCAAGCTTAAGTTCTACGTGAAAAAATTTCAAATATGTTTCAATTTCAAAAGAATCATGCCCACTCTCCATACATTTAAAAACCTGATAGTGAAAGTTGATGTATAATTATAAAGTATAGTGGAAAAACTACATGTAAGCTCAGAAAATAATGTCATATAGTTATTTTTACGATTTAAACGCTAGGTATTCCAAAATATACTAATGTCACTTTTTAGGTTAGGATTTGCCGTAACCAAATAGGTAATAAAGAAATAAATGTGCTATAACTTATTACTAACGCTCGAAGTTAAAATAACAATATTTATCTAGTTATGGTCTAAAACGTCTTTTTTACTTTGTGAATTTCTTGAAACCAACTGCCCCTTAGTCACCGCTTACTCTCGATGATTGTCACCATAAATTGAGTGTCTAGCTCTATCTGCTATTTCTTCAGCACACATAAATACTTACTAACTACATTTAGTTCATCTTGTATTGTCAAAATGATCACTTATCAACCAAACACATTTCATTGGCCTATGGTATATACTTACTGATGAACAAAATGGGATAAACCAATAAAACACTATGTTAAAGTGGCATGGTTTATTAATTATCATCATTTTCACTTAAATCTCTCACCACCATGTCATCCAGAAATTCTGCTGGAGCAGAAATATTTTCTTGATACCATATAGGGTTGTAAAAAGAAGTAACATAAACAAAATGGCGCAGTACACAACGAGACGCAAATGCAACAACGAAGAACTGCGCCGATGCCAATTGCAGAACTGTCAAATGTCAAAAAAAATCCGTTTCATTCGTCCACACTCGATGACATACTGAATGATTAATTTAATTTATTATTATATTATTTTATATTAATATGTACTATACAAATACAAATAAATAAATACTTACTGATTAAATAAAACATAAAATAATGTATAAAACTCAGAAGCAGAGTTAAATAAAGTAAAGTAGCAGTGTATAAAATGGAACGTCCAAGAAAAAGGGTAGTTGAGATGCGTTCAAAACATATAATACGTTTACCCTTGACGTAGAATAAACTTATAGAAATATGTAAAAATATTTTTTTCCTGCGTTTCTTTTAACATAGTGATAAGCGTAATTAATTTACAATTCAATTAGCTGAATTTTAAGATTTATTTCATTTCTATACATTGTCAGGTGAAAAATGGGCATTGTTCTTTGTCACTTATGTCAAAAAATTATATTTTCGAAGGATCTGGGGTTTTGGCATTTTATGTTTTATAATTTGTAGATTATGTAGTAAAATCACTCGTTCTTATGATAAATTGTTTGAATAAATTAAAAAGGACACAAAAGAATTCACTTTTTAAGTTATTATTAAATAAGGTAAAATCAAACTCGACCTGTTTAAATTGTTTCGTTATTTCTGCAATAATTAATTATAAAATGTCATCTTAAAAAAGCAGCCGGAGGCTGTACATTGTCTATTGTATTCACAGAACACAATTACTCTTTATCAAGAGTTACTCTTTATCAAGAGAAGAACGCCAACTTCATACTAAAAAACGGAAACACGTGTTTATGTTTGTATACGAAAAGCGCTACGGTGGACGCCCATATAAAACTTTTTTAGCGGGAATTTCAAACCTTTGTATTCTGTAACTTTTAAGGCTTATTCGAGTAATTTTGGCTCAAGCCTCACAAACCTATGGGGTAAATTCCCATATATTTGAGAGGTTGCACCAAAATTACTCGAATATAATTTAGATTAGTATGTGGGATAAAATAAAACTATAAATAAGTATAGTTATGTAATTTTATTTTCTGGAAGACAGATTGTTTTATAAACTACACATTATTATTGATGTTTTTTATTGCTTTTGCACGTAATATTTCCACGCACGTTACTAATATATAACACATCTTATTGTCGGAGAGTTATTCTTCACAGAACGTTAACGTAAATTTAGATCAGCAAAATTCTCATGATGAAAACTTTACTCAGCCCAAATACGTGATCTGAAACAGATACAATTCGAGTCAGTATAATTATAAAACCTACAAATAACGGCCAATAAATTCGAAATGTTTATAGCCTTACCACAATATTGTTATAAGTTTTTCTTTTCCTATCATAGGCAACTTGCAGAAAGTGATCAGATGATTTTGTGCTTTTTATTTACACAACACTTAACTTACTTTTGATGATGATCACAAATCGTGCATAAAACTTTGAAATAATGAATTCATTTATAGTCAATATCTTATACAGAATTAACATCTCACAAAATATCTTTACTGTACATTCACGACGATATTATGACTGTATATTTGCATACATACGAAAATGAAGTCCATCTAACTGAATTTAAACAAAACTGAATAATAAATATTAAAAACTAAACCTATGAAATAAATTTTAATAAATTTCAGAAAATATTTTCAATATGAAAGACGTTGACAAACAAATGTCATTTTTTTCTTCTTCTATTAATTCATGGCTTCTTTTGATAAAATTCTGCTAATATTTAATAATTTAATTTAAATCAATTAATAGGTAAACTAATTGTGCGAATCTCAGAGTAATATGTATGTAATTATACTATAAAAAGCAAACCAATAAAAGTTTAACACCGAATTAATATTTTTATTTTCTTTCCATATAATATGAATTTGTTTATCTAATTTTTAAAATGGCAATCTAAAACAAAATTAAAGAACGAGACAGCGATATTTTATCTCGCTTTATTTTAACAAGCCCAACACGCATATTGACAAAATCATGATTGTGTGCAGATTTTTCAGCTTTCATACAAAGTTGCCTCACCCTGATTGTATTCATCTCACTACCCAAGTACCACATTATTGTCATAATGTGGGTACAGCATCCTAGTGTCCCGAAATCTGAGAGAAAAGCCAAGAGTCAAATTAAGTAAATCCACGAAAGTAAAAACATGAAATATATTCACAAACATATACACAATGCCAAATTGCCAGATGCACATGAAGCATAGATTACTGTATATATACTAGAGACATTACTAGTTTATACTCGAAGTTACCAAGTTAATCTCTTTTGGAACAGGCAATGGTCAATGATCATACAGCCTATTCAGTCGTGTCAGATTATTCAAATGTCTTTTTTAGTTTAATAACATATTATTCAGTATTTCTTTCTAAATATATATCTTTTACTCACTATTTATCTCTACAGATTCACCTCAATTTATATACATTATGATTTCTTTGATAATGAAGGCTATTTATTATGAAAATATCCTTCATTATCTATTGCCATAGACAAAATACAAATAAATATTTAAAACCCCTTATTTTTTGCTATAGTAAAAGCATTAGCTTTCTTTTTTTCAGTTTAATAAATGTTTTTATGACTGTCCGGTGTATGGCAGAAATAAAAACCATTTACTTATATTTATAATTAATCGTTTAATTACCTACATATTTTTGTACAACTGTTACGAACGATGTCAAGCACACAATTTTGTACATCTTTATTTATTTACTGTTACTACGAATCTAATAAATTTTTTGATATTATTTTTGATCTTCGTATAGTGAACAGTTTTCGTGTAATTTAATTTAATATGAAAGGGTTAGGGTTGAATAAAACTAATTTTACGGGTTTTAACACGTCTAATTTTATTTACTTATACATACTTTAAATTTCCGATGTTTCAGATACTTTACAGAACCCACGATCCCGAGAAGACTACCATGACCATGGAAATGGTAAAACAAAATCAAAATCGGGAATCAAAAATAAGTCGAATTAAACGCAATTAAATATAATAGGTAGATAAAGATAAATCCGTCAAATTAATTTATTCTATGGGCAGTATTTGTGTATTAATATAATAAAGCATTATTTTTGTCTTTTATTGAACCCTTAAAATTTAATTTTATCATAAAAGATATTTATTAGTTTTACACCGTGTGGTGGCGGAGCTGGATAAACATGGCCTTACTTCGTCACCCATTACTTCGTCCCGTGGGTGTAAGTGGCCAATAATATGTTAATTGCTGGTAAGATGTAGTGGATCTCTCTCTCTCATCTCCACTTACCATCGTAAGTGGAGATGATAATAATGAATGATTGTAATATGATGAAATGTATGATGTATAAAAATACACGTGCGACTAATGTATGTAAACCGCTTCCACCATACAGTACAAAAAAATAGTGTGGCAACGTTTTAAATAAGAAAAAAAATAAAATTTCTTACCGCCAACCTCATAACCTGACGGTAAACGATTATGTCGGTGTTAGTCAGGAGCTCCAAGTAGACTACAGAACTGAGTGCAGAGTCAAACGACTGACAATAATAATGGAAAAAGTTAAGTAATTTGAAATTTGGTTGGTAATATTACGATAATTTTGCTGTATTTGAAAATAAGTAAATTTTTAATTTAAACTTAACTACAAATTTATTATCGTGTACTAGCGTTGTAAGATATCCACTACACCATATCGTCCTGTGAGTGTAGTAAGAGGTGGCAGAGAGAAATAAACCGGAAGATGAGCAAAAAATTGAAACTACGGTTGCCAACCCGCCGATCAAGCGTGTCAACTTCATAATCATCATCATCAGTATGGCAAATGAGGCAATCTATGGGGGAGACCTATGTTAAACAGTGAACTTTAGTAGACTGAATGAAACAATGCAAAGGATTCGAGTCTCAAATCCCAATCGATTTGCGTACGATACAAGGTATAATTTTTCTTCCCCTTCAAAAGCTTATTAATGTCCACTGCCTTGTTGGTTTAGTAGTCGTGACTGCAATTGCCGATTATGAGGCTCCGGGTTTAATTATCGCGTCAGATCAAAAAACGCCAATAAAATATCATTAGCTAGTAGTTTTACGTGGTAAAACGTGACCATGAAACGTGCCATGCTGCAGCTATAGTTTAGTTGTAGCACAAATGTGTCGGCTCGACCGGGGAAGAACCACGCTCTCACCAGAATACCAGCATAAAATAGCAGCTTAACATTGCTGTGTTTCGCATGGTGAGTGTAGAGAACCGGAGACCCTTTTTACTGGAAAAGAGGCATTCCATCTTAGTACTCACGGGTGACAACGCATCTGCATTTTGATTCGCAAACAAGGATAAATGTAGATGTCTATGGGCCACAGCAACCACTTACCATCAGGTTGACTGTGTGCTCGTTTGTCACCCAATCCTATAAAAAAAGCAGCCCGGAGTCAAGGTCTGGGCAATGTTTTAGCATCGTGCCTCGGAAAGCACGTCAAACCGTTGGATATGGGCATGATATCTCTCGGGTCATATCGG
This sequence comes from Parnassius glacialis, assembly GCA_033319125.1. Classification (NCBI taxonomy): domain Eukaryota; kingdom Metazoa; phylum Arthropoda; class Insecta; order Lepidoptera; family Papilionidae; genus Parnassius; species Parnassius glacialis. The sequence goes on along the minus strand of JAVANC010000006.1, from coordinate 51,819,094 downwards.
ATTACCGTTCCATCATACTATGAGAATAATAGAATAGAGAATACTCCTGTGTTTGCGCATATATTCAGGGATTATAATCCTTTACTACGTAGATGGCTAGTCTACAGTTGAGACTGGCCGCCGTGACTAAAATCGGTCTGCAGTACATTATTATAAAGTCCACTGCGTGACGTGGGCCTCTTCTATTTGGGATGGTTTTCTTTAATCGCCACGTTTGACTGGAGGATCTGTGATTTATTTTACGCCGTTCCTCGATGCCAGTCTAAATAACAAACCGCATTGTATGCTGCGGCCAGGGTATTGGTTTGGAATGATTAATTGTGAGAGAGAAAACTCCTTGAGTCTAAAGTATGAATATATGCATGTTTCTAATATCTTCCCATCTTTTATATCTTATCAAAAGTCACTTCTGAACATGGCTCTTCTCCAAAGATTACGTTAAAGGGAGATGGGTCTGTGTTATGTAATTTATTTAAGTTTTATATGAATATTTATCTGTTGCTCTACCCATAGCTCTCAGCAATTCACAAAATGTAGCTGACAGAAAGCCACTATGGCATTAAGCTGACCGTTGTATAACAAAAAAAAATATTTGTGTAATGGTTTTCAATTTTTTATTTATCATGTCACCTTGGAAGAAATTTGACGAGACAAATTTTTCGAGTAACTGACGTTTTTAATTTATCTTTTTAAATTACAAGCATTTTTAACTAAAATGTACAAACCTTTGTCGTTACGAAAAAGGTCTAATTGAAACTATAAAACAGAAGAAATTTTTTTTCAAAGCTTAATGCCAACATTGAGTATCCAATTTTGAATAACCATTGCAAACTCTGTGATGTCTATAGACCGGAGTGCGTTCATACTAAATTGGCGAATAGTTGAATGAAATGAATGAAGTGCACTTAATTGAATAATTAACTCTGTCAAGTGACAAAGGACTTTGAAAATGCCTTGATGTGCCGGAATATTCTAAAGAGGAACAATCCCTGTGCACAGCTATTATATCGGAATCGTGTTTCCATTTATTACCATACCATTTTTATACCAGCTCTAATGTATAATTTTAACAACATTTCCTATCTTTCCGCTGACAAACTGTAACGCAGTGAAAAATGTACCTCAGGTTTGGTCCAGAATAAATGATTTATTAATTAATTAAAAAAAAACGAGTAACAGTGAATCAAAAATTAAGTAAATTTGTACGTTGCTTCATCAGTTGCAATATATGATAGTTTAACTAATTTATTTAAAAATATTAACGCCACTTAACATAATATTAGACCCTCGTTAACGTTGGCCTATTAATAAAGGTTTACAAAGTCATCCTTTTTTAAAATAAATCCTAAATTTAACTAACGTTTTTTGAACAGCAAAAAAAACATGACATATAAGTTCCAATCTAGACACATGCAAAAATAATCTAAAGCTATGTTGCTGATAAATTTTAAATTGTATTAAAAATAAATTTTTAAATATTTTAACAATAATTACAGAATACGGTTGACCCAACAGGCCATCATTTAACAAAAATGTCTACAAAATGCGATAGAATCTCTAAAGTCTTAGATTAAATATATCACAGCCTGTAATAATAATAGTACTCTACCCTTCAGGTTGGAACAAAGCAGTGTACTAATTATAGATTTTTTTTATATTCTACTAAGCCAGCGCTTATCTACGATCCCACCTGATGGTAAGTGGTCATGTAGCCTAAGATGGTGAAACGCACTGACTTAACAAAAGCCTATTCACTCTTGCCTTGAAGACACCCACACTGTAATCGTATGGAAAGACAGATGCTGGCAACTTATTCCACTTCTTTGCTGTACGCATGATGAACGACGTGGCGAACCGTTGAGTTCGAATGCGTGGTAAGTCAACAACGAAAGGGTGGAGACTGGCCGAACGTCTGGTTGTCCGATGTTGGAAGGGAGAGGGTGGAATTAAATTATGTAATTCCTGCGCACACTCTCCGAAATGCATCCTGTAGAAAACCGTAAGGCTGGCTACTTTACGTCTGTGTTCGAGGCTGGTAAGTAAGGTAAATACCAAAAAATTAAAAATAAATTTACAATCTAGATACATCCCAATGTCTAATTTAATTTCTGAGGGGGATATGGAGCAATAAGTCTGCCGCGATACCAAAATACGCATTGGCGAATTTTACATGCTCTAAAACGTTTAATAATTCAGATATGCTGGTTTTCTTACGATTTTTTTCGTCCCCATCGAGCACGGGGGAAGCCGGAGACAAAAGTGCAATAATTTCTTGAGCGTCGGCGCGTGCCGTTTGCATACACAAGACAATGGTCCGACGAACCTAAAAGAGTAACTCAATCTCAGAAGAAGATTATGGCTATATCTTTTTGGATTCAAACTGATTTTACTGGTGGATTTTAAAGAACGCAACACAACAGTAACAGGCGATTACTATGCTTCATTCCTATATCAATTGCGAGATGCTATTAAAGAAAAACAACGAAAGAAATTATCACGGGGAGAGTCGCTGCTTCATGACAATGCTCCGGTCCACACATCGGGTGTTTCAAAACTGCTATTAAGGAATGCAGTTCTACTGAGGTTGAACATCAATATAGCCCCGACTTGGCCCCTATTATTTTTTTAACTAACTTTAACTTTTATAGAAAAGTTAGTAAAGAGCTGTGAAAATTGTTTTAAAGTAACGGGAGACTATATCCAAAAATAATTATACTGGTTTGAGATTTATCCTTTATTTAATATTTCAGGCTCTGGACTGAACTCAAATTGGACCTATTATAAGGCTGTATTTTTGAATTAACTTTAACTTTAAGAGAGGTATCATAACGTGCGGCTCTAACGAGTAATACACTCGGGTTAGACCGCGGGGCACAGCTAGTAATTTTAATAGAATTAGTAACACTTTTTCTAAATTTAACAATATTATACGCATTATTAAATGACTGAAATGAAGATAATATAATTATTTTATTTTTATTTTGAAAACACTATAACATAAATACTTTAAAGACGATTAAAATTGTAAAACCTGTTATAGAAAGTATCCCAAAGAAAGATATTTATATTTTACATTTTTGTGAATTCTTTGTGGCTGATAAAATCATTTTCGTACTCTCTTAGTAATTCTTATTATTATAGTTTTATCATCATCACCATTACAGCTCTTTGAGTATACGTATGGCGAGCTATAAGCTTACTGATCTATTGGGCTATGTTGATTACTCTGGTTATCCTGAAGATAAACGTTACGGATCCTATCACGCTGAGAAACTCCAAGCATATCCCTCTCCATAGCTCGTTGAGCAACCTTAAGCTTTCGCATTGTGGACAGCAGTAAAGAACTACGTCTCGATGGTACGAATTTGACGGATGGGGGCTAGGTAAGAAAAAGTGTAAGATATTTCCATCACGACCCCTTCTGACGTAGTGTAGATGGCCTTGGCGACTACGAGGAAGCGAGATAGTATAATATCCATCTTCCTTGCAGTATTTCTCTTATCATGCAATGAAAGAAATATTATTTTATTTTAAATAACGCTTCATTATAATACACGCTAGTAACTCATTTATTTAAATTTGTTTATCAATAATATAATACGTTTATCAGTAATAATATACTACGAATGAAACTTCGTTTGAACCGAGTGTCACAACACACACATGTTTTTTTTTTTATTTCACTGGTATTACACTCTTGTAAGGTTTTATATTATAACTATAAGAATCAGGCGTTACTTTACGTAAACCCATTATATTAAATATTTTGAAATTAACTGTCTAAGATCAGCGTAATAAAATTATGATAAGTCTTACCTAGTTTGAAGAGCACCTCCCGCTCTCCATCAATTGCATGCCTTATCCTCGTCACCACTAATCCCAACACCACTAAACTTGGAAAGACATAGAATCGTCGATAATACCTCTCGCCTCTACACTAGGCATCTTTAGGTGAAGTACACTCTGCGGTGGCTGACCGCTAAGTAAGCGGCGAGCTAATATTTATGCAACTCGCTAATGCAACCGCTCCCCACTCAAGTAGCTATATTATCTTTGCTGGATTAAAATATTCGAAATTTTTTAGCAAAATGTGTCAGTCGAAAATAACATTTTTAGATATAAGTTAATCCATTAATGTGGTTGTGATGTTCTTAACAAATGTAATAAAAATTAACTAATCAAAGATTTAGAGAAAAATAAGAAGTGAAAAGTGAAACCGACTGATCACTCTTTAACTTCTCCTCCGTCATTTTCTTAACTTAACTGAAAAAGAAGTACATTGGCTACTTTTATCTTTAGATTCTCCCAAAAAAATTAAAAACAAGTCAAGCCATATTTCTTATTTTATCACAACAAACCAGGAAAATCTTTAATAATATTTATGAAGAACTCTTAGAAACTAAGTAAAACAGCGGTTAGAAGGTTTAAATAGAGCGGAATATTTTTGTATGAGATCCTCAATTACTGGCAGTGAATAAAAGGGATCACTTTGTAGAGGTCAATCTTTGTAAGTGAAGGCGGATTCACCATTAGCCTTCTGACCGGTCCCAAAGGTAATACTTGAAATTTCCGATAACGATGTCATTGATTTTGTGTATTCGAACGCCTCACATTCCCTGGAGATCGCATATTAGGTGTACGAATATTAGGTGTATAATAAAATCTAAATTTGTAGATTTAATAAAAAAATTGAATATTTAATTTACTACGAGTTGCCATTGATATACAAATTATATTTAGGATTTTCGGCGTGATAATTTACGTTTTTGTTTATTATCATAAACCTTGCAATGGCGATGTTATCTTCCATCGTCGGCCAATTTTGAAAATAGTATTTTTTTAACAATATTATAATAACAAAATAGCTAACAGTACCAGATACTAAGTAATTACTGCAGTACATAGACATCTGCTACTAACTTCAACAAAGAAAGTTGCACAAATCGCATCTATAGAATAAAATGGGATGATAGATTATTTATATCACCACCATTAAGAACTTGCAACAAAAAACACAGAAAAGCATATTAATTTCTTATAAAAGGAAAGGATTGCTGTAATCACTACATTTGGGAGGCGGATTGGATATCTCAATACCAGACTACTCGAAACAAAATTCGTAAACGAAAACGTAGGTAACTGTTTGAATAACTTGTTAGAAGTCTCGTGGCTCAGGGGCTGGGTCTTCAAGATCACAGAATAAGAGCAACTCGAGGTTAGTGCAAATTCTGCCTCTTTACGCAAAGAAGGAATGTGCATAGAGGAGTGCGACGCCGCGTATGCTTTTATGTGTGTGCGTATACATGCTCATATATGCCAACTCACATACAAACGTACGCATTGCGAACACATGGCCGCAGAAACGATAACAAATAAACCATTTATTGCAATATATTTTACCAAATTTATCTTAAATTGGTATTATATATATATTGTTATTCAAGGAAATTATAACGAAATTTCCTCCATTGCTAGCAATAGTTTGTAGGATTAAATGAGCTTTTTCGAAATATATTGCTCTAATGCTAAACATAATAGGACAAAAAGACCCATACCAACCGATATTTAAATGGTGAATCGCACCATTTAAATATCCGTTGTCACAGTTGGCTATCGTAGGAAAATCATTGTATCAGAGAGCACGAGGGATCTGTGACAGAAAACATCTGGCCGCCGAGTTTCAGCACGTCGAGCAAGTATTGCAAGACAACAAGCTTCGGGTCCCACACATACGTTACAGTAACCGAGTGAAGCCAGCCACAGTCAAACGTATGCCTGCTGTACTACCCTATGTCAGAGGAGTCACAGACATGGTTGGCTACATCTTGAAGCGAGCTTCCATTAAAACATATTTCAAGCCGCCGAAGAAGATTAGTCAATTTTTACCATCCGTCAAGTGTTATATCCCTCAAGATGCAGAAGTGTACAAGCTGGATTGTGAATATAGTCTCTATTACTAAGGACAAACAAAAAGATCTACAAAAACCCGCGTGAAAGAACATATAGCTGACTTGAAGGACCGACGTTTCGGGAAGTCTTCAGTATGTGAACATATTCAAGATCGCCTCAGCCATTATATTAGCTTTGATAGACCACAAATCCTCGCAAAAGAACACCGATTTCTACCAAGGATGATTCACGAGGCTATTGAAATTAAAAAAAAAACATCCTAACTTCAATAGAGAATATGGATGGGTGCTGCCATCTGCTTGGGATCCTATGATTAAAAAATTTATATCCAAACCTAAGCATACCATTGCAAGACTTCAAGATACTATAAGCTCATTATGCGTAGATCAGACCAAAACTTAATATTCAAAAACTGAAGATAACCGTGTGAGAGTGATTAAGCAAATTTATGTTTCAGAAGTGAACGGCAAAGTCAGGAAGGGACGTCCTAGACGAAGATTTATCGACCAAATCGGCGATACATTGAAAATGGGCCAGATTTGGAGTACCCTTAACCGACGAGCGTGTATGCGTAGTTATATGGATGTAAAGGAGGCGAGAGAGGTGTGTCAGGATCGTGCCAAATGGAAGTCCGTAGTATGTGCCTACCCCTCTGGGTGACATGCGTGAGTGTTTGTGTGTGAAAGAAGCCGAGCTAACTATGATATCGGGACGTCAAACACCTCGGTCCCCCCCGTGACCATGGGTGATGTAAAGCACCCGAAACGTCGGGAATTAAAAAAGTTCAATTAAACGCGAAACAATCCGTAAAATAAGTTTGATTTAGTGTGTATCATCATCATCATCATTACAGCCCTTCAAAAGTCCACTGCTGAACAAAGGCTTCCCCCAAAGAATGCCACAAAGCACGGTCCCGAGCCACCTGCATCCATCGACTCCCTGCATACTGCAATTAGTGTGTAGTCTTCGCGTAAATATAAGAAATGTTTAGGCCTTACCGTTATTCATTATAGAAGAATCACTAGTAAAGCATTCAAGAAGTTGTTTTATACTTAATCTTGTCCCCTTACATAATTTTGGCGAATTGAGATTTCGGAATAATATGACTGATCATCGAATTTTTAGCTTCGATTCATGCGGAAGCATACCAGGCGGTTTCAGTAAATTTAAATATGATGATCCCCGTCAAGGTCGTCCAAAAACTGCAGTCACCCAAGAAAACGTTGATGCTGTGCGTAAGCTGATAGAGGAAGATCGACATGTGACATACCGAGAAATTCAGGCAACTTTAGACATTGGCATGAGTTAAATACAAATAATTTTGCATGAACAATTAGGTGTAAAAAAGTTGTTTTCCCGATAAATACCGCATTCGCTCTGTGAAGAGCAAAAAGCGGCTCGCGTTACTTGGTGCGTCAGAACTCTCGAAAGATTCCACGCAGGATCCTCAAATGCTGTATACAACATAGTATCAGGTGACGAATCCTGGATATATGCGTACGAAGCCGAAACAAAAAACCAGTCACGAGTTTGGGTGTTCGAAATTGAGTTAAAGCCAACAAAAATTGATCGTTCACGGAGTGATGCAAAAAAAAGTGGTGGCCACGTTTGTCTCCAAAACCGGCCATGTTACGACTATTCCTCTTGAGAGACAAAGAACGGTTAATGCAGAATGATATACTAGCATTTGTTTGCCACAGGTCATTTCTGAACTTCGTAAGGAGAACTGCAACCGCCGCATCATCCTCCATCACGACAATGCGAGTTCTCACACCACACACAGAACAAAAGAGTTTTTAGAGCAAGAAAACATAGAATTATTAGACCATCCGCCATACAGCCCCGATTAGGTCGGCCCTAATGATTTCTATACTTTCCCTAAAATAAATAATACATTACGTAGACAGAGATTTTCATCACCTAAAGAAGCTGTGGACGCCTACAAAACGGCCATTTTGGAGACCCTAACTTCCGAATGGAATGGTTGCTTCAATGATTGGTTCCATCGTATGGAAAAATGTGTCAAATTTCGCGGAGAATACTTCGAAAAGCATTAAATACATTTTTAAATAGTAATGTTGTGTCACTTCGTTGATTCCCGAAATTTTCAGTGCAGCCCTCGTAATTGCTAAATAGTAAATTTCATACGGTTGTATAAACTTTTTAATTTGACCACTTGTACCATTCCTTGTTCTATAAAAAAAGTTTAGAAATTGTAATTCTTTGTATGTACCGTCGATGGGCCACAGTAGCTCAGCACAAATGAAATTATAAAATTAAGTTCGTCAATACGCATTCAGGCAGCGCGTTGGACTCTTCCTTTTCCTAATACCCTTTCAGATGTGAGACCTGTGCCCAGTTTACTTTACTAGTATAAAATAGAAGCATACTGTTGCTATAAAAATATATGTAATTTTAAGCACAATCGTATCAAGCTTTATTATGAATTTATTTAATTATTTTCCATTCATTAATTCACCCCAAAACACTTTTCATAAAACAAAAACATATCAAATTATATTGACAAGATTTAATCAAACTCAAATACTATGATAGAGTATCTTTAGCAACCGTGCTAGGTCACAGACCTGTGTTAAAGCTTTAATTAAATGTTTTAATAAAATTGCATCAAACAAGATGTAATTAATTTACATATCTTATTTTTATTGTTTTGGTTATCATAACAACAAAGGCGCAACGCATAGTCTGATTTTCAGCTCACGCCCTAACCAGCCCACCCCGCCCAGATCGTCGCTGTATCTGGTTAGGGAGCCTACGACATTATTTGCTTAAGTTTGTTCTTTACGGCATGTTTTCACAAGTGATAGGCAATAAATACATATTAGTCATTTTTATTCAATTTGTGACTTAGATTGACACATAATGTGCTTGTTTCACTAATATTTTAATTCACTCACTATAATGAACGACAATTTGAGAAAATGTGTGATAAAAGAAAATTTTGGTTTGCAAGATGATGTTGTGACTAGGATTAAGAAAGGAATGATTCGGTGGTTTGGTCGTGTAGAATGAATAAATGAGGAAAGACTGACGAAGCAAATTTATATCTGAGATAAGAACGGCAGAGTCGGGAAGTTAGTCAGAGGTTTATCGACTAAAATGGCGATATATTGAAATTGGGCCAGGGTACTCCCTTAACCGGCGAGCATGTATGCAAAGATATATGGATGTAAAGTAAGGGTGAGAGGTGTGTCAGGATTGTGCCAAATGGAAGTCCGCAGTCTCTGCCTTCTGGGTGATAGCCGTGAGTTCTTATGTATATATGAATGTATTAACTATAAAACCGCTCGGTTTTGCTCTAACGGCATCATCAGGGTATTATATCCTTCAGGGTTTCGTTCAGGCTGTCAGTAGAATCGCAATTATTTTTATTCAATACACTTAAACTTTGTTCATCGGAAAAGGAGCAATGTTTAAATGTGTTTACTGTGTGAAATATAAAGTGGAATGGAGCTGTTTTTTCTTAGGATATTATCGATTTTGATTTTATTGAAGGCTCTTTTCAAACATCTATTTAATCAAGTTAATATACTTCTTTATAGAAACGATGATTACAAGGAACTAGTAGTATCTTTTGGTACACTTTTCGTTTAGTGCAGATTTTATAAAGAAGCTTAAAGAGCTATAAAAAAGGATTTCGATGTAATAATAAGCTACCGTTACCGTTACTGTGACAGCCTATTAAAATCCACTACTGAAGATAGTCCTTTTCCATTGATAGCCTCATAGAGTGGATATTTGCAATGGTTGCCACTCTTCTCAAGCGGTATTGGTAACTGCAGCTTTTATTTATAGTCGCAATAAGGAAGACGCAGCTGTGTGTTTCCTGATTTGTTTCCCTTTATGTTACTACAACCACTGGGTGATATGAGGTAGTGGATATTCCTGCACCGCCACTACTCCATAAGCGACTCTATAAGCCACGAGTGCAGCAGATCAAGCTGAAATATTTTATTTATTAAATTGCTTTTCTATAAACTTTTAAGTACTACATCGCCCATTTACTAGGTGGTTTCATGCCTAGGATTCCATTTGGTTAGGTTACACCTCCTTACATATTTATGCTGCCAAATTGATTACTATTTGCTATTTGCTTGTATTGCTGTTTTCCGGGTAAATGGTATAAAGAGCGTAGACAATGGGTAGTCATTTAATTTTAGTCCTCAAATGTGACAACGCATCTGTAGCCTTGTCTGTTTGAATTTGCTTGCAGGCGACCATGGGCTGATTTCGGTTGTGACTTTAGTTTTTTTTTAATAAATACCCTACAGTAGCTCCAATTTATTAGAAAAATTATAAGAAATATTATAAATAAAAAAAAGGTATATAGAAAATTAATGAAATTGGGTGCGTTAGAAGGCGCATGTTTTACTTGTATAGACTTGAAGAGGTTTTTTTATTGAAAGTTTTGAAGGGAATATAATTTGTTCATATTTGCATCGAGCGCATGCTCGATTTTTCCTTTTAACCAAGTTTAAAGGACAGTTTTGCAGTTCCAGCGCTCATAAATGGTTTGGTTAACCAAAAATTTTTTTTTAGCGAGCCGGTTGCATTTTCGTGCTTTTTATTGTCGTTTATCAATTAATACTGTTTATCGTTACCATTTAAAAAGCAATTATTAAATGTATCCAAGATAATGCCAAAGATCATCATAAACTCGTTATTATAATAGTGGAAAACGATACATATTTCATTAAGTAATAAACAGTACGATTTAGGAACCTACTGATCATTTGTCTGTTTGTCACATAAGTGTTCCTCTGAAAAATTTTCTTATAGTGGTTTAAATTTGACATTGTTACCCAAATATAATCATTGTCTTAAAATACGAGGAGATTTTTGAGACCATTTACATAAAAAGCTCTTTGAAACAACGTTTCTAAATTTTCATTACTTGAAAAACTTGACTTATAATAAACTTCCGCTAAGCATAAAAAATATATTACACATTGAATTTACCTAATTTATCGGCATCATTGGCCATTCTTTTACTGTTCAGGCTACATACTTGGAAGTCCTTCGAAGTCCAAAAGGCATTAGGAAAGCATCAAATAAAATAACCTTCAAAAGATTGGTTTGGAAACATCTTTCGAAAACCATGGCTACATTTATACATAATATATATTATATACGTTTATGTGTATTTATGTGTATGCCACGGAGGAGACTAACAACATCTGCTAACATCGTCGTCGAAGGAAACGTCCTGAATTAAAACCAGAAAAATAAGTTAAAATAAAGTAAATTTTGTTATTAAATGAGACAGAAAATGGTATATTTAAAACCAACCTCAAAAGCTGGCTATTATAGCAATGCATTTGTAATCAATTGATATTTATTTTACAGTGGTAGAGCTAAGCGGCAGCTTTTGCTGTCGCACGGATGGGCCAGCTCGAACAGGGGTGGTACCACGACCTCACAGGATACCGGCGTGAAGTAGAGGTTTACCTCTGCGTTCCGCTTGGTGAGTGCAAGTGGCCGGAGGCCCAATTCCCCCCCCCCCCCCATCAACATGGTAGTGGAATTGAATAGAAGACTACTCCAGGAGGGTACCAGCACCCTTGGAGAATCCCTCGCTGAGCATCCACGACCAAACCACTCCACTCCTGGGCGTGGGTGCTCAGGCTGCCCCGCGTATTCTGGGGGGGGGGGGGCAAAATACCGCTCGCGAATAATACTGCTCGGGGCAAACTGAGCAATAAGACCAAGGCGACCCCTTTCACGCTATCCGTGAATTTTTGCAATATCAGGGGACTTCATTCCAACCTAAACGCTGTCCATTCCCATCTAGAGACGGCGAAGCCGGCCTTGCTCTTTTTAACCGAGACTCAGGTGTCCTCTCCGGCTGATACTTCATATCTCTCTTACCCGGGGTACAAATTTGAACACTCCTTTGTGCCCCGGGCTGGAGTTTGCGTATACGTCAGGGAGGACATCTGTTTTCGACGCCTCGGCAGTCTTGAAGGTACGGACCTGTCCATCCTATGGCTGCGAGTAGACAGCGACGACCAACCCCGCATCTACGGGTGTCTCTATAGGTCCCATAGCGGTAATGCCGACACAGAACGACTCATCGACCACGTCCAAATGGCTGCAGACTCCGTGCTACAACAGGTCCCATTTTTTTTATAGGATAAGGATGCAGCAATGACACTTTTGAAGGACCTGGAGGCGGAATTGTACTTCTTTTTAAGAGCGCTGGTGTTTACATCCCGGGACGTTGATGCGTCAGCCCAGGCCTGGTAGCACTCCCGCTTATAGCGTGATGCTAGTTTACAGGAGCGACCAAACCATGGCTGGGATCTGCCTCCGATGGGCACCACAGAGGATGGAATAAAAAGTTCCATACCCTGAAGTACCACATCAGCAACAGAATTGGCAACAACGCTGGGATCTTCCGGCGAGAAGCAAACCCGCCCCCAAGGGTAGGATGCAAAAAAAGACCGCATCCCGTCCCAATCGGCCGACCTATAGTGCCACACACGGCGGCAAGCTGCAGATCGCAACTGCGACGGGAGCGTGAGTGGCACCGTACTCCGGATCAGACAATGGTCCGAAGAGCCCAGTGGGGCATCGACGGAGACCTGATATCCGTCCGGATGAGAGGTCAGCAGAAGGTCCAACAGGGAAGGTACATGATCCTCCACATCTAAGATCCGCGTAGGCGAAGTAACCAGTTGTGTTAGACCATATGCCAAAGCAAAGTCATAGACAGATCTACCCGCATGATCGGTTAAACGAGAACCAAGCCATTCAGCGTGGTGGGCGTTAAAATCACCGAGTATCACGATCTTTGCGGATGGAAACCTCTCACAGAAAACCAGCGTGAAGTAGAGGTTCACCTCTGCGTTTCGCTTGGTGAGTGCAGGTGGCCGGAGGCCCTTTTTACTGGAAATGAGGCATTCCATCTTAGTCCTCACGGGTGACAACGCATCTGCATTTTGAATTGTAATAGAGGATAGATGTAGCTGTCTATGGGCCGCAGCAACCACTTACCATCAGGTGAGCAGCATGCTCGTTTGCCCCCTCTCTTATAAAAAAAAATATTTTCTGTACATATTTCTATTTCATTTGAGTAAATAACTAAATAATAATGATTGACATGACAAGTTATTTCAATTTTTTTTGTAATTTATACGATTGGCTTATTTGTGAACATCATATTGAATTGTATATGTAAAAATAATTTTTGTGTACTTGATGTGTTACTAATTCTCATTTATAATTTACTACCATGCTTAGGCGGAAAAATGATGTTCTATTCATTAGTGCCACCATTATCACCCAAAGTTTGTTGACAGAAAAAATTAAAAGTAATAAATATAATAGTATAAGTAATTAGAATCAACAGTGGCCTAATGGTTAAGGATGCGGACCGCAAACTAGAAAAGTCGTGAGTTCGAATCCACTATTCGAGTGTCGTGTACTACTACTAACAGAAGCATTTTAAGTTAACTTGGTGTGTTTAATGGGAGTATTAGTAAATAGAGAGCTAGTATTCTTTAAAAAATAATTTTCATCACTACAGACCATCAGATGTCTCTCGTTTATCTGTCGCCCCTGATGACTTCTTCCAGATAATATGCGGGAATTGCATTTTCTTATTTTACACAGAGGTCAAAAATATTGGATTTACTTTGTTATTATCAATTTTTTTCAAACGTTTTCTGGAAATATTCTAATAAATGCTATTCCTAATTACTTTAAACGAAAGATACATAAAATTTACTTGCATTATTTTACTTGGTTAAACTTTATTTTCATATGTGATTGACACATGTACTTGTTTCACATATATTTTAATATATTCACTATTAAAACCAACTGTTTACGGCAGCATTTTACTAGGTGGTAGGAATCCTCATCTACCTACGAATCCATCTGGTTAGTTACACACAGTTGAATTTAGACACGTCCACTTTTTTGATGTAGGCTAAAATGACTTGTTAAGAATTTTAATAGGCAGCAATTTACTAGATGGTAGGACTCTTAACCTGCCTAGGAGTTCATCTGAGTAGGTACACCGAGCGAGTGTATACAATTCTACTTTTTCAAGTCGGCTAAAAATTATTTTAAGAATTTTAATAGTTTCGATCAACAATACTTTTGTATTGGTATTGGTATTGTTGATCTGATATTGTCTACGATATTTGTCTACGAGTGCTTCTGGTCAGTTTCACAGAGTCAAATTCAGACACTTCAACTTTTTTTTTAAATAGGGTACAATCCCCAGTTAAGAAGTTTATACCAACATTTTAGTAGGTGTTAGGACTCCTAACCTTCCTAAGAGTTCATCTGGTATATACACTGATATCTGGTAGGTACACCGATCGAGTTGACACACTTTTATTTTTTTGAAGTCAGCCAAAATCCTTTTTTAGGATTTTAATAGGCAGCATTTTACTAGATGGTAGGACTACTCATCTACCTAGGGTCCATCTGATTAGTTACACATAGTTAAAATGAGACACTTCTATTTTTTGAAGTCAGAAAAAGTCCTTTTCGGCTTTTTACTAGGTGGTACGGAGGGGCACACTGAAATGATCGGGAATAGAATATTTCGAATTGAGTTACAATAAAATCTTTTTTAGAATTTGAATACTGGCCTCTTAAAATTTTAATGACACCAAAAAAATTAAAAAAATGTATATAAACAAAAACTATGTTGGTTAAAGTTGACACTTCGTTAACAGAAATGGAGCTCACGCGTGAACATTCCCGTGCCATAATTTATCACAATTTTCGTTTCGGCTTATCTCAAGATAAATGTCTCAGCGAACTTGTTTCGATTAATGATGTTGAAGCACCGAGTTAAACGACAATATACCGCTGGTGTGCCGAGTTCCGACGCGGACGTGTGTCGTTCAGCACTGTTTCTTCTGCAGGTCGACCAAGAACAGCGGTCACGCCTGAAAACATCGCAGCTGTGCGAACTATTATATTAGATGACCGTCACGTGACATACAAGCAGATTCGGGCTGTTATCAGTATCGGAATGACTGCAATTCATTTGATATTACATAATGAGCTGTGTGTAAGAAAGCTAGTTTCCCGCTGGGTTCCCCACAATTTGTCCGAAGAGCAAACGGCGGCTCGTGTAGATTGGTGCCGGAATACTCTGCAACGCTTCAACGGAGGAAAGTCAAATGCCGCTTATAATATCGTCTCAGGTGACGAATCATGGATTTAGTCATACGAACCTGAAAGAAAACATCAGTCAGCAGTTTGGGTCTTTGAAGACGAGATCAAACCAACGAAAGTGGTACGCTCCCGCAGCGTATCAAAGAAAATGGTCGCTACGTTTATCTCGAAAAAGGGGCATGTTGCTACCATTCCTTTAGAGAAACGCAGAACGGTTACCGCTGAGTGGTATATTTCGGTTTGTTTACCAGAAGTGATAGTCGAACTCCGAAAAATAACCTGAAAACCTCGTCATCTTACATCACGATAATGCGAACTCCCATACGACTCGGAAGACAAATGAGTTTTTGAAACAGGAAAACGTTGAGCTGATGAGCCATCCTCCGTACAGTCCTGAACTGAGCCCAAACAATTTCTTTACATTCCCTAGAATGAAAGATTTATTACGTGGTCAACGATTTGAAGACCCCGAAACAGCTGTGGAAGCGTACAAATCAGCCACTTTGTCAACATCAACTTCAGACTGGAATTACTGTTTTAATGATTGGTTTGCACGAATGGAAAAGTGCATTATGTTGAACGGAGAATACTTCGAAAAACAATAAAATACAATTTAGCTATACCGCGCATGTGGTTTTTCTTATTCCCGATCATTTCAGTGTGCTCCACGTAGAACTACTTATCTGCCTAGAAGTTTATTTGGGCAGGTATAAAGAATCGAATTGATTTTTTTTTGTGGTCAGATAATTTTTTTTAGTATTTTACAAGTCGGCACTATTTCTTTTGTCTAGGAAACCGTAACGGTCAGCAGTGCTTGCACTACTGTGTTCCAGTCTGAAGTGTATGGAGAGCCAATATAATTACAATTTGTGCGACATTTCATCTTATTTCTCAGAGTTACCAACGCATAAGTAGCTTTTTTATTGGAAGGTGGCTGCAGTGTCCAGGAACTGCAGTATGTGGCGACTATCATATGGACTGTCCACTTTTTTATAGGATAAGGGTGGCAAACGAGCACACAGTCCACCTGATCGTAAGTGGTTGCTACGGCCCTATCCTCGTTTGCGAATCAAAATGCAGATGCGATGTCACCCGTGAGGACTGGGAATGGAATGGAGGAATGGAATGCCTCATTTCCTGTAAAAAGGGCCTCCGGCCACCTGCACTCACCAAGCTAAACGCAGAGGTAAACCTTTTCTTCACGCTGGTATTCTGTGAGGTGGTAACACGACCTCACAGAATACCAGCGTTCGGTTCGAGCCGGCCCATCCGTGCGACAGCAAAAGCTGCCACGTGGCTCTACCACTGTTATCACGTTTCACTTTAATTTAAAAAATATTTTCATCATCATCATAATCAACATCATCATCATTACAGCCCTTCCCAAGTTCACTGCTGAACATAAGCCTCCCCCAAGGAATGACACAAAGAACGGGTCCTGAGTCACCCGCATCCATCGACTTCCTGCATACCTTACCACGTCGTCATTGAGAAAAGCAAAACACTGAGAACGTGTTCTGAAGTTAGAAAAACGCATTGTGGCAATGGAACGACGCGGTGCGACATTATCTTTAGAGACATCAAGACTTCTGTCTATCTTCTTTACTTAAAAACCCTCTCAAAATTAGTGAAGGTCTGTATGTAGCAGAGGGAAGTATACATACCTAATAAAATAGTATAGTATGATGGGTGCGAACCAATACGATATTTATAAAAAAAATTACAAAAAATTATAGTCAAAGTACTTCGTTAATGTTCACATTTCTCTACTTCGTTACATAATAAAAATATTAATTCATTTAAACATTTATTTCTACTTTTTATATACATGTATAGACACACTACATTCAATAATGATGTATTCCGCTGTAGATTCATATAAAACAAATTTAAGTTTCTGCAAATCTATGAATAATAAAATGAGATGTAAGAAATCGATAGAGCTGCAAGCAAAATCGAGTTAATGCAAAATTGAATTCCAACACATTGATGAGATTTTTGGAGAAAGGCTTTCTTACAAAACTCGCAACAAGTGGAATAAAAGTACGTCATAGTAGACGGGGCCTTTTTAAGGTTCCGTACCCGTAGGGTAATCAACGGGACCCTATTACCAAGCCTCCGCTGTCCGTCCGTCTGTCTGTCAGCGGGCTGTATCTCTTGATAAGTAATAGGTAGACAGTTGAAATTTTTATAGTGGCAACAGAAATACACATTGTATTTCTATTGTCGCTATAACAACAATTAATCGAAATAAAAATAAATTAAAAATTAAAGGGGCTCCCCCTACTAGATACGTGTTTAATGATGGTATGAAATCCTTAATGCGCGATTCCGACTGGCACTTGGCCGGTTATTTCTTCATTGTCTGCCCTTAAAGTTGCTTTTGCACATGAACCTCTCATTTTGTAGGGAGGATTTAGTTTGTCACTTTGTGTCGGAGGTGCATTTAAAAACAATTTATAGTACAAAATATTATTTAAGCAGCTAAGGATGACTTAAAACGAAAAAAAATTTATACGGGTCATAAATAATAATTGAACTGGTTCTTTATTTTTAAAAAGGGGTTTTCATGAACTTAATTTAATCTAAAATGATTCGTAATTAAAGCGAAACGTTTAGACCCGGAATAAGTAGTTCAATATTTACAAAACATTTTTGAAGAAGTAAACATAAACGATGCATAACGACGTTGCAATCTCGACGCCATTACAAGTATTCACGACACGAGCATGAACTTATCAACGTTGGCAAACGCTTAGCACGTGATCTGGCCGTCTAATTCCTTAAAATAGATAGAGTCAATAAAATCAAACCAGAAATAATATTTGTTTTATAATTTCAATAATTACATTTTTCTCTATTTCTGTATGCCATTAACAATATCATTAACATTTTTTGTGGTGTTATACCAAAAAATCAAGAATTAAGAATCTGTAGGTATGTTTTATGTATGTTTCCCGATTTTTCGGAAACCGTTAAACCCATTTTATTTTTTTTATTTAATAGGTTAAATTTCAGAAGTGATCCTATATGTTTCAAATAAAAGGAAATAAACGAGCATGCAGCTAACACTTGATGGTAAGTGTTAAACGCCGCCTATGAATAGCTGTAACACCAAGAGGATTGCAGGTGTGTTGCCGGTCTTTTGAAAAACAGTGAGCACGTTTTTTGAAGATCCCTGTGTCAATTGGTGCAGAAAAATGCCGGATATAATCTCTACTACAAGAAACTAGTGGGAGAAAGAAAACTCCTAGTAAATCGATCATTAGATGACCGCCAAGCGTCCAAATGACATGATTAGTATATGCGATGGTCGAATTTGGCGGGTGGAATTAATCCAAGCAATGACTTTGAGAAACTGTCGTGAAGCGACAATTAAAAAAAAAGAACCTAACCTAACAACAACGAAACAACAAAAATAGAACAAAAAAATAATATATTTAAAAATTTAAAGAGATATTTACACTTTTATATAAAAAAAATAAGTATGATGATGGTGATGGGTGACGTGAATTACAGTTAAATAGAATATAAAGATAAGATGAATACTGAAGCGGAGCCTGAAGATCAAGGTGACACATCGCGCTTGGCGGTGGTGGCACGCAGCGCCGACTTTAGGTGAAGACCGAGGCTTGCAGGATCCCGGAGCAAGGTGGCCCCGCGCTTGGAGTAGACTAGGCGACGACTTCAGGTGAAGACCGAGGCTTGCAGGATCCCGGGGCAGTGTGGCCCCGGGATAAGGCCTTTAGGAGATGCTTCAAGTTTGGAAGCTGAAGCGAGACTGTCTCTATTGACCGATGATTCGGCTTTTATATCTTTTAGAGAGAACGGGAAATTATTTAAATTAAAAGCAAATTTTTGTAAATGGCCCTGAGCAAAAGAGTATTTATGTGGAAATATTGAAATAAAAACATCAGACCGGTAACGAATTTGAATAAAAATTGCCATGACAACCAGATAAATAACGATTTCAAAACATGTCAATTTTTGGTTTTAGGCTCGTTATTAAGAAACGGCAAGTTTTAAGTAAGAAATGAGATATTATTGATATAGGAAAAAAGGTAGCGCAACAGCGCGCACGAAAATCGAAATTGCAGAGTTACGGAGAACTAAATAAAAGATCGAAAAAGATGGACTCCATGGACAGCGTGAAAATACGAAGTGAAAATGATTAGTTATGATCTAAAACGTTACAGGATCCTATGGAAGTAAAGGTGATGCAAAAAGAAAATCAAAAACAGAATGGAAAAATAAATTTAAAACAGTGTAAAATGATATGTAAGTACCATAACACTACATTTTCCCCCCGAGGAAAATGTAGTGTTATAATAAGTATATAGTAAGATAAATTTAAAACAGTGTAAAATGATATGTAAAAGTACCATAACACTACAAAACCCCGTCAAAATACTATAGAAAGTATAAAGGGATGTAAGGGATGTCTCTTTGCCATCATCATCATCATTCATCATTACAGCCCTTCACAAGTCCACTGCTGAACATAGGCCTTATTTTTTTTTGCCTCTTTGCCATATCGTCGTTTATATTACAACACCGCGCAAGTCAATTTTGCTAACTTTTCAGGAGAGACACAAAACCTTGCAATTTATTATTTTCACGTCCAGATAGGTAATTTAGGTTCTAAAATATTTGTAGTATATATAAGGAATCATTTAAATATGCAACGGAGCTAGTATTTTATAGTACTTTAAAAAAATGACTTGTGCGGTATTTTGTTGTAGATGAATTGGACATAGGCTGTGTTGGCTAGCTACATTACTAGTAAAAACAAAAACCTTACCAACGAATCAGACATTCATTTGAAATAATAATTATTCTCGTTATATTCTTTATGAATTAAACATTTTAGTGATCAGGTAAATCATTATAAAATTTATGACATGAAGCAGGTATGACAGTTTTCAAATCTTGTAAGTCCAGATATTTTCGAAACGAAATTGGCAATCTAGCTGTATACAGATTTGGTAGAGTGCTTAATGGTTTTATTTTACTAAGAGGCGTGTGTCTTTGTGGTAAAGGCTTTACCTTATCTTCAAAATCAAGTTTATACCATATTGTACCATCTGGCCTATACTCCAACATGCGCAAATCAGTGATTACAGGGTCATCTGCCTTCTTGCCAGGACGTATGGATTTGTACACTAAACCTTTGGAAAAATCTATAAAAAAAGGTATATTCTAACAGCTTTGCATCATAAAGTGCAGAATTTGTTCTAGCTTGTTTTGTATAGTCCACGTATTGCTGCGGTAAGTAAATTTTTTTATTTTTTAATTTGCATTCGATTGCGCTGTGTACAGAATCGCATTCCATTTGAGTGTGTCCTTTTTCTAAATACTTTTGGGCTATCACCACCTTTTTTCAATAGCTAAACGTAAAAGTGCATTACTCAACGTGGAATTGCGATTCTGTGCACAGCACCCATCTGAATATAATATGACAGGCATTGACTTTTTGTCTAAAGTTAATTGTAAATGGTTCACCAAACATGTAGCAAAAACTGACGCCTCGAGAGTGCCGTTTGATTCGTCAAACCAATAGCATAACACATCTTTAGTACTCAAATTATACAATGTAAAATTATGAACACATAGTTTTATTTTGTAATATATAGCACTTACTTGAAGAAATGGGGCCAGTTTAACCGATTCAACATCTTGCGTAAAGAGATGAAATTTTCCAGCTTTTGCTATAGATTTATCTATTGACTTTATTTCTCGCCTTATCTTTTTTAAATATGTTGCGTATTAAGTACATCGCTGATATTTCCTCTTTTATGTCCTACACAAACGTCGCACTGGTCTTTTTTAGGACGGAAAAGACTGATATTGAGCTTTAAAAATGTGTCATCAAATAGTTTTCGGCAAATGGGTACGCAGGAATTTAAGTCGCACGATTCCTTACATTTTTTTATAAAGATCAGACATATTTTCAAACACCGGTTCTAAATAAGCCTTAGACGTGCTTGCACGACAATAATGGGATGGCATGGTTGGTAGACTTGTTAAAAAATTTCTTAAAAAACTAACTACGTCTTCAGTTTTTCGGGACCTTTGCGTCCTTTCTGGGATGTGACTGAATCAGGTGGCATAGCACAGTCAGTTTTTGAAGCCAATATCTAATAAACCATTCCTTGACTCCTAGTGTTGCAAGA
The DNA here is from genome assembly GCA_033319125.1 of Parnassius glacialis. Classification (NCBI taxonomy): domain Eukaryota; kingdom Metazoa; phylum Arthropoda; class Insecta; order Lepidoptera; family Papilionidae; genus Parnassius; species Parnassius glacialis. Next base: position 51,797,849 of record JAVANC010000006.1, on the reverse strand, counting down.
AACATTTTTTTGCAGACTTGAAGTCGTTCGAAAATATTTTCACGACTTTCAGTTCTTTTTGAGTCTACACTTTTAACTACTTTTTTTCCACTTTTATAACGTGAGAGCAAACAAATGCTCTGCGTTGCTCCCAAGACATTTGTTTCCAAAAAACATTAAATAAATGACTGCGTGACTCCTGACTTATGAAATAACATGCTCTTAAATTAGATTTTAAGCAAAACGAAGAGCTGCATGAAGGATTCATTTGCCTAGCTGGCTTAAGCACATCGTGCATAACCTTATATTTATCATTGTTTTTCACTTTTCTGTCCCTTCTATAACCTAAGTAGCTTTCACCCTTTTCTCTCTTTTCTTTATTCAAGTTTCTTTGCCACTTTTAAGAATTTTTGGTAGCTTTGTTATCACGCTTTTTGTTAAACTCCAAGTCTCCGTGATAAGGAACATTTTGAAGTATTGTAATTTTGTTTTGTCGTTTTTCAGTATTACTTTGAATATCAACTAATGAAGAAGGTACTGAAATAAAGGAAGCAAAAGTTTCAGAATTATTAAGAATGCTTGGAGATAGATCGTTAATATTATCAGCTTATGAAGTAGGAGACAGCAGAGCAATTGTGGCATCAGCTTCAGCGTCTACAGAATTTTGTGTAGATTGACTAGCGACAATGACTTCTGGAACAAGGGGTACTACCTCAACCGAAGCATCAATATCAAGCTCAACAGAACGTCGTGTAGGTAGATTAGAGATAATATCCTCTAGGGTAGCCAGTTTCAAAACACCCGGAGCAATAAATTCAGCCTTATCAAATAATCGTGCAGATAAGTTACATAAATCAGGTTTTGGAGCAGCATGAACTAGTGAAATTAGAGCAGCGGATTGAGGTTCGTCAGTAGGAATTACAGGTAGGTCAGTGAAGACGACAGCTTCTGAAGCAGCAGGTTTAGACTCATCTGAACATGGTGCAAGTAAAATAGGACTAATCGGTTCTGGGGCAGCAGATCCTAATGAAATCTCAGATGAAGCTTCAGGGTCATTACAAAGTCGTGCATGTGACTTAGGTGCAATCATAGCTTCAGGAATAGTAGACACCAGCGCGATCGGAGCAGTGAAAAACCAAGCAGATGACAATACCTTTAATGGCTCAAAAACTGGAATACTCGGTTGGTGTTTGTTGGTTTTGACTGAAGAAACGTTAACATTTTCTGGTGATGATTGTGCATCCAGACAAATCAATTGGCCATCTATTTGCTCTAAGAACTTTCAAAAACTCCCGACGGTAAACGAATCTGAAATGTAATAATATTAATAAAATTATTTTCACACAATATTATGTAATAAAATAAGAAGATAAACAGATGAGTAAGAAGATAAAAATAAGATAAAGGACAATGGTCATTTGTATTACTTACCCACTTTAGTCTTATCAGAGCTTTCTTTGCCCTTAATTTTGCTCAAATATTTCATCTTATTTTTCACAGACCCAGGCGTGGAAGAATCTAAAACGTTATAAAATCATTAAATTAAGTTTAGACGGTATGTGGTTGTATAAGGAAATATAAATATAGTAAACAAAAGTCTTATTTTGTATTATTACCCAATTTGGTTTTCTTAGAGTTTTCTTTGCCCATATTTTACTCAATAATTTCCTTTTATATAAGACATTCAAACCACACTTCCGTAGATTCGCAGCTAACTCTTCGTCGGAGCTGTAATCACTAATATGATCCAAATTATCCTGCATGGCGAATCACTGTAACAATAATGATTAATGTTGCAACAGCGCTCAAGTACGAAACCTAGTTATAGTAAACACCACTTAAGTAAGCATCAGCAAAAAAAAAGTAAATTTAAGTAAGTTAATGGATAATTTTAGACAAATTATTTTTAAAAATCAATTGCTTACCTCAATATAATAAACCTATTTTCACTCAATTTCACTTGAAAATACACTGAAATCGTTTGTTAATTGCGGAGCAACAAGTAGTCACCAAAAATAGTATGGCGGAACTTACGCGGTGTTGACGAACGAACGGACTTGCGCGGTGTCACAATTTTTTAAATATCGCGTTCTTATTGGTGAAAAAGTAAAGATTGCCATAGGTAGGTCGAATCGCGCGATAAAGGTTTATCCAATGATATCAAAATAATAAAAACCGCCAAAATCGACTAACGCGGTGTTGTTATATAAACGACGATATCGGTAAGTATATAAATAAAAAAAAATCTATCCCTAATGTTGGAAAAATAGAGCAAGAAAATTTTAATGTAGCTATTTAGGCGACAGTTGTAATCTTTGATGTATATTTGTAGTTTAAATGAAACTTAAATGATTATCTTGTTATATAAAATAGCTTTACATTATTTCCTCCTGATCCCCATCTATGATAAAGCCGACAATGTACCTTCTTTTATAACTTTTTTACCTTACCCCGCTTACATATAATATAGTACAACCTAACAAAATAATGATATTCTAATATTATAATGTATTTTTCATAGAAAATTACACAGTGAATTATATTTAATACAAAAATAACTAAGAAATACATAACATTTATCAATTTATCTTGAATAGTCGGATTTCAAAAATTTAATCCGATAGCATTCGTTAGTTATCAATCAATATTTCCATTTGCGAGCAAATTGCATTCCCTGACACATGTGATTGATGAGGAGTATCGCAGAATATGAGAAATATTAATATTATGCAAACGTCTCAACTATTGAAGCAGCATAAATTATGCCGTTTCCGTAGAACAAAATCCTTAATACAATGATATATTTTACAGTTTAGGATTAAAAAAAACGAAAGAGTATATAGAAAAAAATATACCCCAGATTTAATTTCGTAAGGGCCGCCGGTCGCAACAGTGATTAGCCATCTGCGTAAGGCAATATTATAGTGCCCAAGTATGCACAAGTCACTTTTTATTCCCTCACTCTCATTGGTGTTTTTGGAGGTCGGTTAATATATGTCTATACAGGGTTATTTTGCAAGATTCAGAATAAGTAATATAGGCAAATGTTAAAGAAACATTAATATAAAAATATCAAACATTCTCTCCTTATTTTAATTCAAAATGCGTGGTAATGTATTATTTTAACTAATTTTACTGCACACGCACGCATTCGGAAGGGTCGATCGGTATGAAAAAACGTTCTTGCCCTTATATCACATTTAATTTGGGATAATTTCAAAAAAAAGTAATCAAAAAAATCTATGAAGATTTTTCGGTTTTTCCATAGCCGATTTTAACAGCATAGGTGGCACTGATAGATTATATACCTATATAATCCAAAGATAACATAGGCTTCGCCCATAAATTGCCTCATAGGGGGATATTTGCCATAGTTGCCGCGCTTAGATTTTATTATTTTTAGTCGTTAATAGGAAGATGCTGTTGCCCATCTCCTGATTTGTTCTGTCGATTCTTGCGATACCCACAGGATAATATAAGGTAGTGGATATTCTTACACTACACGTAACCTGGACTTGCTTAGGAATATTTGTTCACAATTCGATAACTATACGGGATTACGATAAAACCGAATATTTATTTTGTTATATTCCATGTTTTGATAAAATCATAATACATCATATAAGTAGTATAAGTCATATAAGTACACGAATGTATTATATACTCTATTTCAAGACACACTAAATAATCGATTAATCACATTTCGAACCTTGTATTGACAATCTGTCACTCATCAGTCGATTGAGACATACTCACATAAACGTGGTGATAGATTACCCATAGACATATTATTATCATATCCCCCGGAACCATCATACGTATTTCCTTACATATTACCGAAGGATACCTTGCAATGTATAACCATTTTATGTACACATATTGACATTTTCTTTAATAAACTGAAAATAATGCTTAAAGTAAAACTAGATAGCACAAGGCATATTATGACAATAGTTTAAGGTAAAGGTAGTCAAATGTAATTTTAAGCTATTTTATACCATAAAACATAAAATCGAATGCATTAAAGCTATGGCCTCTTTACGTTTCGCTCAAAAATAATGCTACTTCTCCAAGCCCTAACTCACCTGAACTTATGGTCTGCTAACAGACCATTATTGACTCTATCAGTCCATTATTGCCGGAAGTTATACCAAACAATGATTTGAACTTCACAGGCAGCTGATGGTCACCAGGTTGTCGTTTGCCCAGAGTGTTGGGCATGAATAAAAATACTGGTGTGGTTACGTAATTTAAAAATTAGTAAGCAGATTTTACGTGGTACAGCCACGCTGCGAAACGTGGACTGTTTGCTTGTTTGTCAGAATGCAGAAGTTTGCAAATTGAACCAAACGAACAAAAGGAGTACATTTATTTCCAATACTTCTTTCACTCGAAGGAATCGTAAAATTGCCATTATTTTTATAGAAGATAGATAGGAGCAAACGCGCATACAGCTCACGTGATGGTAAATGTCGACTGCCGCCCATGAACAAAAGGGGAAGTGCAGGCGCTTTACCAGTTTTTTAAAAAGGAGGAACTTTGTATCTTGAAAGTCCGTAAGTCGTATCGGTCCGGAAAGATGACTGGTGGTAATTAATTCGTTTAGTTTATAACAATTGTCAAAACATGTTTAATTTATAACCACCAGCCTCTTTAATTTTTATACGATTTTTTGATTATGAACGCATTTTTTACTTATTAAGAAAAAATAAACGTTCAATGCTTATTCAAACACCTTTTAGCAATATTATAAGTAAAACATGTGTGTGCGTGTTTATGCGCGCAAGCTTGCGTGCTTGCGTGCGTAGCTCGACATAATTTGACATTTAAGATATTTGTTAATTGTGTGTGTACTCTGTGTATCCGGTTTTTTTAACTATGTCTTATTCTACGATAATACGTTTATATGCAGAGACAATAGTTAAAAGCTTACTGTTAATTTGCTAACCTCGCTAGATCTTGGTCAAATGCATTTGATGAGATATTGAAATGAAGTAAAAAGGAAAGATTTTGTGTTGCAACATATTGAACCACGTTTTCAACCTTTCACGGTTTAAAGTACGTAAAGTACGTGTCGTATTCCTTTAAAACATCAAGAGTAAATAACAGTAATTAAAAGGTGGGCTGAGCAAACCCCCCCCCCCCCCCACCCCACCGTCCTGATGCACCCCGCAATCCAGTGTGTATACATCCGAGTACACGCCCGCCCATTTAAAATTGTTCTTTTGATTGCTGTAACCAATACTAAAAAACAGTATGCTCTCCGGTGGTAAGTCGGTTTCAATTTATAGTTTTCTCTACACTATAATATATGAAACTAAATCAAAAGGCTTCGATAAATCCAAATAATAGGCGTAAATTGGAGCCATTCTAATTATGCAGTACTGCGTACTGCACGGTTTCCTTGAGGCACAGGGTGGCAGTTTCCGTTTATAGGTGCGACCTAAAGCCAAACTAAGCATCGTGTAAAAAGAGATGTTTACTTAAATACTATACTATGCGATGATGTCTCGGAAGTCAGTCTAAGTGAAATTAGAATGGCTCTCCAGCACCTTAAAAACGGCAAGGCCCCATGTGAGGATGGAATTACAGCGGAGCTTCTGAAAGCGGTTAGAAAACTGGTACTTGAAGTCCTTCAGCTCTTTAACTCCGTCCTCCATGGTGAGACTACTCCGGAGGCGTGGAGCAGAAGTGCGGTGGCCTTGTTTTTAAAAAAAAGTGACAAGGCTCTCTTGAAGAACTACAGACCGATTTCCCTTCTGGGCCGCATCTACGTGCTGTTTTCGAGAGTCATTGCGAATCATCTCGCACGCAGACTCAACGACTTCCAGCCTCTCGAAGAAGCCGGTTTCCGAAAAGGCTTTATTACCATAGACCACATACATGCCCTTCGGCAAATTTTACAGAAGACAGAAAAGTATGATCTGCCACTTTGCCTTGCATATGTAGACTATAAGAAAGCCTTTGATTCCGTCGAAAGTTGGGCGGTGCTACAATCCCTTCAGCGGTGCCAAGCTAACTGTCAATATATCGAAGTACTGAAATGTTTGTACAGTACGGCTACAATGGCTATCCAAGTACGGAATCAGAGTACGAAACTTATCCAACTGCAGAGAGGTACATGACAGGGTTACGTTATAACCCCGAAACTCTTCACCAGTGCGTTGAAAGACTTTTTCAAGTTTCTGGACTAAAAATGATAAGGTATTAACATCATCGGCGAGTACACCACTCACCTTATATTTGCCGACGAGACAGTCCTAATAGCAGAATTATGAAATATATTTTTAATGCCTGGGAGAATTCACAAGATGCCTTAGGTATTTTCTGTGATCTTTTCAAGGCTTTCGATTGTGTTCATCATGAGACATTAATCAGGAAACTACAACATGACGGTGTAAAAAATTTAGCGCTTAGACTTATTACTTCATATTTAAGTAACAGAATTCAAAAAGTAGTGATTAATGGTAAAGGTTCCTCCGGATCGGTAGTATGAATGGGCGTTCCTCAGGGCTCGATTCTTGGCCCATTCCTGTTTTTAATCTATATTAATGACTTACCTTATCTTGTAGGGGACAATCACGATATAGTATTATTTGCTGACGATACCTCTTTGATTTTCAAACTCAAACGACAGTTAATTAGTTATGACGATGTAAATAATGCTCTATCGAAATTGGTACATTGGTTTAAACGCCAACAGTATGCTCTTAAACGGCAATAAGACAAAGTGTATTAAATTTACAATACCTAATGTAAAACATTCGAATACCAATGTGCTGTTAAATGGGGAGGAGTTGAGTCTTGTGGATACCACTGTTTTTCTTGGTATTACTATTGACGCGAAACTTCAATGGGGCCCCCATATATCTAAATTCTGCTCGAGTCACTGACCTAATGGGCACGCGGGAAGTGACATTCGCATAGTTTTTATGCGTCATTGTTTATAATATGAATTTTGTTATTGTATACCATACGCAAGAAATTAAAAACGCACTACTATTAACTTTCTTTTCCTTTATTTTTATGTCATGCATTCAAATTGCAAGGTTAGTAACAATTTGAGACCTCAAGACGGTTAATATTTTTTCTAATAGTACAGCCAGCGTGGGCTTAGCCCACTCCACACATGTTATCTTTAAAATCAGTACAAATACTAAAAGTAAATAAGATATTATATGCGTTTCGGCCTAGTCTCGTCTTAGCGAGCGATCCAGGCAGCCAGTTAACAGTTAACAGTGGTAGAGCCACGCGGCAACTTTTGCTGTCGCACGGATGGGCCGACTCGAACCGGGGTGGTACCACGACCTCACAGAAAACCAGCGTGAAGTAGAGGTTTACCTCTGCGTTTCGCTTGGTGAGTGCAGGTGGCCGGAGGCCCTTTTTACTGGAAATGAGGCATTCCATCTTAGTCCTCATGGGTGACAACGCATCTACGTTTTGATTTGTAATAG
>JAVANC010000006.1:51649426-51790316 GCA_033319125.1 Parnassius glacialis | reverse complement strand
ACCTAGAAAAATGTATTAGTGGTGTTTCGTGTTAATAGTAAGAAGCCCTTGATTGTGCCGCCAGTAAAGCTCCTTGGTGTGTCATTAAGTAGATTTTGTCAGTTTAATTATTTGGGATACATTGTTAACAAATATCTGACAGACAACAATGATAGAGAGAGAGAGAGAGAGCGAGAGAGAGAGAGAGAGAGAGAGCGAGAGAGAGAGAGCGAGAGAGAGAGAGAGAGCGAGAGAGAGAGAGAGAGAGCGAGGCGCATTGGTGGTCCGATGCAATATGCTTGCCCGCAGGTATGCCAGGTATACAAATGATGTAAAAATTACCCTCTTCAAGGCATACTGTCAAACATTTCACACCTGCATCCTGTGGTGTGACTACAAGCAGAGGACCTACAATACGCTTCAAATTCAATATAATAATGCCTTCATGATACTAATGGGCCTTCCTAGATACTGTAGTGCTTCAAGCATGTTTGCTAAAGCAGATGTTGATTATTTTTATGACATCATAAGAAAGCGAACTGCGTCAATGTTATGCAAACTACGGAAGAGCTCAAATAGTGTCTTGAAGATATTTCAAGATAGGCTTGACTGTGTAATTAAGAGGCATTGGATCCTAATGCATGTGGATGGGACATTCAAGTTTCTTAACTGATTGCTCTCGTCCTGCTGATATAATTTATTTATTCTTATTTTACTATTATAATAACCTATATTATATTTTTCATAACTTAATTTATGTTAATTACTAATAAATGTGTATGGATATGTATATCTGAAATAAACATCATTATTATTATAAAAATCCGAAACAAATAAATCTAAAAGGAATTTTGCCAAGTCATTATACTCGGGATATACAAAACTGTTAACTATTATAAGAGATGGAGGTTTGGGGGGTGGAGTAGTATGCACAGAATGTTTGTAAATTGGCAAAAATAATTTAGCAAAAAGAAAGTAGGACACTTTTCATTTTATACATCAATAATTTATAACTCGCTTTTGTCCTATGATAAAGTACGCAATATGGTTATAACATATTCTTTAGTTTTCATGTAAGGTCTTTAAAGTAGTAAGGGGTTTTTCAATAATTGCGTGTAGATGTACGTGTAGATGTACGTGTATGTACATGGTAGAGCCATATATTAGTAGTATAGTTGTAGCACGAATAGGTCAGCTCGATCGGGGAAGGACCACGCTCGCACAAAATACCGGCGTAAAATGGCAGCTTGACACTGATGTGTTTCGTATGGTGAGTGTAGAGAACCGGAGACCCATTTTACTGGAATAGAGGCATTCCATGTTAATCCTCACGGGTGACGACGCATCTGCATTTTGATTCTTTATTGAGGATAAATGTAGATGTTTATGGGTCACAGCAACCACTTACCATCAGGTGGACTGTGTGCTCGTTTGTCACCCTATCCTATAAAAAAAGATATTAAAATGATATAAAAGAACAGAATAGAATAATATTTTATTCAATATTGATTATAAGTAATTCTTGTTGAAAGTCATTTTTACTTAACCACTGGTTCAAAAAAATCCTCTGTTCTTGGAAGAACCAGCAAGAAACCCAGCGGGACTTTTTTTTAAATAAATTTTATAACATATATGATATACACTTTGAATAAACCTAGCAAGCTAACAGCATAGCAAAGTGGCGAAGCAATCAGCTTTGTAGCGGTTTCGAACGGTTGCCGTTGAGCAATCAGTTTCAAAGTAGGAGGTTCAGATGCCTGGGTGATCAGTAATCGATAGCTGAAAACAGAATTTGAAAATTCGAAACCGTTCTCGAGATAATCGTGGGACAGACGGACAGATGGACAGACGAACAGACGGACAGATATCGTGAAATCAATAAGTGTCTTCGCAAGCTTCGCCACTTAATAAAACTACTTTTACAGATTCTATCGCGTTTAATTAACTTGTTTTTATTGATTCCCGACGTTTTTACAATATTTAATTTAGAAACAGCTTGAAAGCGACCACCTCAAACAAACTTTGTGTGAGGTATTAACAAAATTCTTTTTTATTTGAAAGGCCCACATGTGCCATTAAGTGTAAAATATGACATCGTATAAATGCCCGCCTCGGCTTCTTACCGTGGCACGGATCCAAGTAGTGCAATTTTCAATGATTCTTCTACATAGATCCGGCTGAATTTGAGCGATGGCCTGTTTTATGTTCACCTAATAGGACATCGGTCGATTGTGGTTTGTTTGCATAGACCTACGACTTCAAGAAACCCCACAAGAAAAAGTCAAGTGGGGTCAAATCGCATGACCATGGTGGCCAATTCACATCACCCCTGCGAGAGATAAGCTTACCCTCAAATTGTTCATAGAGCATGTAAATTGTGGCGCCCGCTGCGTGGCCCGAAGCTGCATCCTGCTGGAACCACATGTCGTCTAGGTCCATATGATTCAATTGAGGCCGTAAGAAATTTGTTATCATCGTTCTGCAGCGCTCGCCGCTGACGGTGACAGCCTCACGAGCGTCGTTTTCGGAAAAGTACGGACCAATGACACCGCCGGCCCAAAATCCACACCAAACGAGGATGAATTATTACCTGGTGAAAATTGCGTTGCTTGGTGTCGCCTCATATATGGCAACTCTGCTTATTAGCAGAGCCATTCATCCAAAAATGTGCCTCGTCGCTAAAGATGATTTTTCGGCCAAAATTGGGATCTTTTTCCATACGATTCGAAAGCCAGTCAGCGAACAAACGGCTTTGTCTATGGTCATGAACCTTAAGCCCCTACGTCAGTTGGATTTTTTATGGGTGTGGACCTAAATCCCGACGCGAAATTCGCCAAGTTGAAGTCTGCGAAAAGCTGAATTCTTGTGCACGGTGAGGAATCGACTGCCTCGGGTTCTGCTGTACACTTTCACGAACCGCAACGGTGTTCTCGGCCGATCTTGCGTTTCTTGAACGTATGTATCTTGGCTGATTGTATACTCAACCAGTCGTTTTAAATTTGGCTACATACCGTTGAAGAGTCGCCTGTGAAGGCCACCATATTTACCGTGACATAGGCGCAATGCGGGCAAGGTTTACACTAACGAACACTCAATTTGATTATAAAGTTTTATCATTTGAACGATCTGTTCAATCGTGTAACTTGCCATGATGGTTTGGAATAAGTAACTGAATAATAAACGAAAGATTGGATAGATGTCACCTAAAGGAAATGGTCGCTATAGGCCGCCTAAATCTACCCGCACCAATTAAAAAACTCTTTATATAAAAAAAAATAACGCAAACAGGTGACTTGTAAAGAAATATTTTAATGAAAAGCATTCTAATGATGTAGAATATATTATGTACAATTTACATTTTATGTGTACCTTTACATTTTTGATAAAGAGAGGGATAAGTGACGTGACGACTTGGTAGGGCAGTGACTAAGCTCAATGACTAAGCATTTGTCTACGGTTACGTATATTATATGTGTATGCGTGTGAACTAGTATGTATGTCTTAGAATATGTATATTAATATAATTAGGGTAACAAACGAGCACATAGTCCACCTGATGGTAAGTGTTAGTCTCTACACTCACCATACGTAATACAGCGTTAGGCTGCTATTTTACGCTGGTATTCTGTGAGAGCGTGGTTCTTCACCGGTTGAGCCTACCCGTTTGTGCTACGACTATACTACTAACATAGCTGCAGCATGGCTCTATCACGAAAAAAACTGCAGATTTATCCTCAATTACGAATCAACTGAAAACTATAATGGAATGCCTCGTTTCCATTAAAAAGGATCTCCGGTTCTCTATACTAACCATATGAATCACAGCAGCATTAAGCTGCTATTTGCTGGTATTCAGTGAAAGCGTCGTGCTGCCCCAGTATAGCCGACTCATTCGTGCTGCCACCATGATATAGCTGCAGCAGGGCTCTACCACGTTGAAAGATTGTAAATATTTTGGTCATAGAATTATTAAGTTAAGAATAGTTAGTAAGCATTGATGAAAAATGTTTACAAAATAAACAATAAACACACAGAAAAGATAACAAGATATATGTTAGGTGTAATCGGCAATCAATATGCAAGGGGTAATTTTGTGCTCAATGACCTCAATAGTGTCTCCCAACGGATAGGTCTTAAGATGAACATGGACAAAACAAAGATTATGTTTAATGTCCATGTCACACCTATGCCGGTAGTTGTTGGGAGCACTAAGCTCGAAGTTGTTGACGAGTATGTTTACCTGGGACAAATAGTCCGACTAGGTAAGTCCAACTTCGACCGAGAGGTCAATCGACGGATTCAACTCGGCTGGGCAGCGTTTGGGAAGCTACGACACATCTTCTCGTCAGAAATACCTCAAAACCTTAAAACAAAATTGTACAACCAGTGCGTGTTGCCAGTGATGACTTACGGAACTGAGACGTGGTCCTTCACTGCTGGCCGTATGAGGAAGCTCAAGGTCGCTCAGCGAGCTATGGAGAGGGCTATGCTCGGAGTTTCTCTGCGTGATAAACTTAGGAATAAGGATATCCGCAGTAGAACCAGAGTAACCGACATAGCCCAACGGATTAGTAAGCTGAAGTGGCAGTGGGCCGGCCATATAGCTCGAAGAACCGACAACCGATGGGGAAGAAAGGTTCTCGAGTGGCAGCCTCGTACCGGTAGGCGAAGTGTAGGGCGTCCCCCCACAAGATGGAGTGACGACCTGGTAAGACATGCAGGAAGTCGATGGATGCAGGTGGCTCGGGACCGTGCTTTGTGGCATTCCTTGGGGGAGGCCTATGTTCAGCAGTGGACTTGTGAAGGGCTGTAATGATGATGATGAATTTTGTGTTATTCATCATGGAGCAACAGCGAAGTTTTATGTTTGGTGGTTAGCTTTTTCAGTAGCTTTGTTTGTCTACTTTATTATTTAGCTCTGTTTATTTTATTTGTTGATAATAGTTGCAAAATTTGCTGCTACCCACTTACATTGCTGATTTTCTCATTTAAGTTAGTATCTAGCCTGGTCTGCCCTATTCTTCAAGCCTACTTTGACAAGTATTTAAACGACAACCAACACAGCTTCACAAAAGGTAACTCTACTTATACTAATCTGGTTACGTATGTGGAAGTCTGTTACATTTTAAGTCGCATTGATGGCAAAAAACAAGTAAACGCGATATAAACAGACTTCAGCTAAGCCTTTGATAGAGTAGTCCATCGACGGGTTCTGGCAAAAATATCTATCTGCTAAAAGTGGGTTCTGTTGAAGCTTGATTCGGATCTTATCTATATGGACGTTCTTTCTATGTACTCGTTAATGTTTTAAGTTCAGAGCTACGAGATATCATTCTCTTTAATATCTTTGTAAACGATATACCTAATTACATAAAATACTCGTCCCCGTCGGTGTTCGCAGATGACCTAAAACTGTGAAAAGTCATTGAAAACATAAGATGATGTTTAACAAAAAAAAACGATCTAGACGTGCTAGTGAAATGGTGTCAGACGAATGAGATGGAGCTTAATATCAATAAATGTGTTCACATTTAATTCACTTGGAAACTGAATCCTATTCCATCCATCCACAGGATTAATGGGATTCGATTAGGAGAAAAGACACTAGTAAAGAATGTGAGAGTGCTTATGGATAGTAAAATGACATTTGTCCCACATATTGACTACATCATAGAAATACGATGTTGGGTTCTATTATCAGAGACGCTAGAGTATTCACACGCCATTCCTCAAAAATTACGCTATACAATAGCTTTGTCAGATCGATCCTTGAGTATGGAAGTGTGATCTGGCGTCAACATCATGCTACTCACACACTTCGTATTGAACCTATTCAAAAACGATTAGTAAAACACTCGGTGTTCTCACATATCTGGCGAAAAAAATTTTGTCCCTACATGGACCTACTAGAGTTTCTAAAGATGCAGAGCTTGGACAACCGCAGGGATCTACTTGACCTATCTTTCTTTTTTAAGATAATAAGATATTAGTTGCATTGTCTTCCACTCCTAACGAAATTTAATTTTAAAGTTCCATCACGAATGCCTCGTAAGCCCATTGAACCTCTCTCTCGTCCATTTCGCAAAACAGTTTTGGGAGCCAATTCACCGGTTTCCAGAATTTCCTAACTACATAATATGTGCGGGGGTCAATAGATGTTAATGTTATGTCTCTAGCTAAGTTAAGTCCAGAGTAAACGATACATTATTTAAGTAACTAGGTGTAAGTATTTGTTTCATATATATAATATTATTTTGTTGTATTCTAAGTTTTTGTATTTTTTTGTTTTTTTACTAGGTAACTATTTAATAACTTGAAGCATGTGGTGTATAATTAATAAGTGGATGTATGTTTACTATTTCTGCATTGTTGCAACAATCGTATGGTTGGTGTACTTAAATAAATAAATAATTTATAATAAATTTGGTTGTACAAAATTTTAACCACTTATTGTTCATTCATTAATTCATAACAGCTGATCTAAAATCCACTCTTGAACATAGGCCTCTGTCTTAGATTGCCTCATAGTTTGCATTTTTATTATTATTGAATTGTTATCAAGAAGAGGCTGCTACTTATCTGCGGTTTCAGTATCCCCCTTTCGCCTCTTACGACACCAATATATTTTTTTTTTTTTTTTTTTTTTTTTTTTTTTTATAGGATAAGGGTGACAAACGAGCACACAGTCCACCTGATGGTAAGTGGTTGCTGCGGCCCATAGACATCTACATCTATCTTCGTTTGCGAATCGAAATGCAGATGCGTTGTCACCCGTGAGGACTAAGATGGGATGCCTCATTTCCAGTAAAAAGGGCCTCCGGCCACCTGCACTCACCAAGCGAAACGCAGAGGTAAACCTCTACTTCACGCTGGTATTCTGTGAGGTCGTGGTACCACCCCGGTTCGAGCCGGCCCATCCGTGCGACAGCAAAAGCTGCCACATGGCTCTACCACTGTTAAAAAAAATTATAATCCACTACTCCTTATATTGGAATATCCTACGCCACCACTTCACCTTATTTAGAATTGGTTATTATTATATTAACAAACTGGCTTATGCTTAGCTTTGAATCGAATTTGTTGCAACATTTTTTTGTAATGATTGAAGTGACAGAGGAACTAACAGTCCACTAGATGGTATGTGTGTAATATATCTTAAAGACACCAACATCAAAGAACCTACATCAAACTATATCAAATAGTTTTTATTTTCTGATAAAACCAATCAAAATATGTTTACCAGCTACTTGTGTATTCAATTCATTTATACGCAGTAGAGGCATGCTGCAGCTATATTATGGTTGTAGCACGAATGGGTCGGCTCGACCGGGGAAGGACCACGCTCTCACAGAATACCAGCGTAAAATAGCAGCTTAACGCTGCTGTGTTTCGTATGGTGAGTGTAGAGAACCGGATACCGTTTTTACTGGAAACGAAGCATTCCATCTTAGTACTCACGGGTGACAACGCATCTGCATTTTGATTCTTAATCGAAAATAGATGTAGATGTCTATGGACCACAGCAACCACTTACCATCAGGTGGACTGTATGCTCGTTTGTCTCCCTTATCTTTTAAAAAAAGTAACTTGTCTATTGTATTTATTAGTGTTAATAATACACAGCTTGACAGAGCTTTTCTTGAGAAAATCATGCAAATTTAAAAGATTTGTTCATATTTCATACGTTAAAAAAATATTAATCAAGCTGGAAAAGCAAATAGCTAAGAATAGAGCAGATACCTTCGCAGTGATTACATTGCGCACTATCCTCATTTGGTTTTCATTCAGCGAGCCGACAGATGATGCTGCCGATAGACAGTGGGCAGCGAAAATAAACATTTGGAATAAAAGCAGCAGGTAATCATTCTAGTGCTCTTATTTTTTCAGTTAAACATGCACTCTAATACCTTTTTCCAAATTGGTTATCAATTATTCGAGCTATATGATCGATTATAATCGTGTCCATAGCTCTCTGAATGGCTTTGATATTTTTCATACGCCCAGATATGAAATATTAGTCTTGTTCCCGTCAGTTTTACAGTAAATGTGAGGTACATTTGCATCATCTCATCAGCAGCATCATCAGCCGAGTTAGAGTCGTCGGTTGACCTCTTGTGGGATGCTGGAATTACTTGATCGAGTTTTTGTGTTACCAACCACGATCAGTTTAGGCGATAAGACATAATAACGTCTTGTCTATATTTACTGGAAGATGCTACACTGAAGTAATTGAGCATGATACTTGCTAAAATCTTCCAATTATTTTGTCTGAACATTACAATATAATTTGCAAATCGAATGAAAGTAATGTGGCTATTTGGCACTGCTGTTGAAACTTTATGTTTGTATACACTCGTATGTATAATAAAACTATCATCATTTTTACATTCCTTTAAGGAAAGTATTGTTTTTATCATTTTCTCTTGACCGATTTTGCAACCGACGACAAGTATTGAGTACTGTGGGAAGTTGTCACTTGCGCATCAAGCGAGAAGGCTCTCACTAGTTCTAGTTTATTATTATTAATATTAAAGTTTAGAAAAAAGAAGGTTAACTCTAGCTGGTATTCAAACCTTGGCAGCGGATCAGCAAGTACCATGATACTATACAAGTACGATGACAGTAACATGTTATCAATCTTGAAAAATTATTGCCACACTACATAGACACAGAGAATATTACATTTACAAACAATAAACAGATCGGTGATAGTAATGAAACAAGCACAAGAGAAATTTAATTAAGCTAACCAAACCGACTAAAGGTAACGTTCGTTTTCAGTGTGTGTATTTTCGTTTCAGGATAAATTTTTCAAACGCAAATTAGTTTTCTACTTTTTAAGATCATTCGTTTGTATCATTTATTTATAGAGGAGTAAAACACGAAACAAATGTTACTAATTTGATTTTAGGAAATCTACGTCAAACTGCTAACTATTGTGATATTACATCATATCTAAGACCGCGTTTTCTTACGGTGGTGAAACGAAGGTACAGACATGGTAAACATCAGTTGTTAGCTAATCGAACTCAGTCGGAATTAATTAATTATCCAGAATCATCTAAAATATAACAAAAATGAAATTTGAATTAAGATCAAATTTTGTTTGAAAATAAGATCTTCTACTTAATATCTGTTATTACTAGTATATAGAGAAATAAAAATTTATAATTACTAAATTCCTTTTTAATATGTGACTCCGTTATTAAACACTTACTCGAATGAGTCATCATATAAAATATGGCTATGTTTTTTGCTTTATGAAAATTTCTACTAAATTTATACAAATGAAAATAACCCACCTACAGCTCCATTAAGGAATAGGCTGAAATAATTTTTTTATGGTCGAAATATATTGCTATGAAGATCAAATGAAATTATAGCAAACTGCCGAGTAAATCTTTATTTTTATTTCCTTTGATAGATTTCTGAGAAATATAAATTAATAGATTAAATAAATAGATATTTGCCAACATAGTATTTTGCAGTAATTTGCATTTGCCTTGTTTTTTAGTAATATGCACATTTTCCATTTAGTTTCAATCTGTCGCCTCTTATGACTCCCAAGGGATGATATAAGTAAGTAAACTCTCTAACGCCACAACTACATGCCAATTTGATCAGAAACTAATAATGTTCATTGACATAAAATATTTATTAAACACAAGCACATAATCAAATTAAAGTCAAATATTAATTTATATAAATAAGATTCAGAGTTCTGAAATACTAAGACCAAAAAATATATACCACGAAAAATGGATAATATGTTGTAATACTTGCTGAAACATCATGTAAACAACATTTATTTAAAATTTATACCAAAAGGTATAGTATATAGTATAGTAATATAATATAGTAATAGTTTCTCCGTTTGGTACAACAAACAGTTTTAAACAAAGCAGTGATTAATTGAAGGCCGAAATTGTTGCACGAAATACGATTAAATACGTTCAGAATGCTTTCCGCTTTGTTAATTTACAGCGTAAGGAGAAACGCTTTCGACTATTTTTCTTTATATCAAAAGTTGATGATATTTGTATCATACGTAAAGATCATAGTACATTAATTGATCGCATTACCTTAACACTGAACGCTGAACGTCTTAACACTGATCCCCGTCGCTGGTCTAGATATTTTACTTCTGTCGTAAATGAGGTGATTATTTCACCATCTATTGGAAAATATGGGATATAAAAGGGTTTTCCATTATCGCCTGTACGACATCCACTGGACAAATGGGGTGATTGATTGTCTTATACCACCACCGCACGGCCATATAATTATATATTTATATTTTGTAAATGTATTATGTTGTATCGTATACTTTATTCCATCTCATCCATTAGAGAATCTTTCAAAATCCATCATCATCATCATAATCATTACAGCCCTTCACAAGTCCACTGCTGAACATAGGCCTCCCCTAAGGATTGCCACAATGCACGGTCCTGAGCCACCTGCATCCATCGACTTCCTGCATATCTTACCAGATCGTCACTCTATTTAGTGGGGGGACGCCCTACACTTCGCCTACCTGTACGAGGCTGCCGCTTGAGAACTTTTTTTCCTCATCGGTTGTCGGATTTTCGAGCTATATGGCCGGCCCACTGCCACTTCAGCTTTCTAATCCGTTGGGCTTTATCACGGAAAGAAACTCCGAGAATAGCCCTCTCCATAGCTCGCTGAGCGACCTTGAGCTTCCTTATTCGGCCAACAGTGAAGGACTACGTCTCAGTTTCGTATGCCATCACTGGTAACACGCACTGAGTAAATAGTCTCGTTTTCAAGTTCTGAGGTATACCTGACGAGAAGATGTGCCGTAATTTCCCGAACGCTGTCCAACCGATTTGAATCCGTCGATTGACCTCTCGGTCGAAGTTGGACTTACCTAGTCGGACTATTTGTCCCAGGTAAACATACTCGTCAACAACTTTGAGCTTAATGTTCCCAACAACTACTGGCATAGGTGTGACATGGACATGAAACATGATCTTTGTTTTGTCCATGTTCATCTTAAGACCTATCCGTTGGGAAACACTATTGAGGTAATTGAAATAGTGCTTAGGTCCTCCAGCGATTCTTCCGTAGGGACTATATCGTCGGCAAATTGAAGGTGAGTGATGTACTCGCCATTGATGTTGATACCGTATCCATTCCAATCCAGAAGCTTGAAAACGTCTTCCAATGCAGCGGTGAAGAGTTTCGGGGATATAACGTCACCCTGTCGTACACCTCTCTGCAAATAGATAGGTTTCGTACTCTGGTTCTGTACTCGGATAGCCATCGTAGCCCTACTGTACAAGTACTTTAAAATTTCGATATACCGACAGTCAACTTGGCACCGCTGAAGGGACTGCAGCAGCGCCCAAATATCGACGGAATCAAAGGCTTTCTCATTGTCTACATACGCCAGACATAGTGGCATATTGTACTCTTCGGACTTCTGTACAATTTGCCGAAGGGTATGTATGTGGTATATGGTGCTAAAGCCTTTTTGGAAACCGGCTTGATCGGGAGGCTGGAAGTCGTCAAAACTGCACGCGAGACGATTCGTAATGACTCTCGAAAACAGCACGTAGACGCGGCAAATCTGCTGCTGAATAAAGGTCTCCCCATATATTGCCTTATATGGGGAATATTTACTATACTTGCTATGCCTGACAGACAGATTGGTGACCGCAGTTTTTATTTATTTTACGTGGTAGAGCCATGCTGCAGCTATATTAGTAGTGTAGTTGTAGCACAAATGGGTCGGCTCAAACAGAGAAGGACAAGGCTCTCACAGAATACTAGCGCTAAATAGCAGCTCAATTTGTGTTTCGTATGGTAAGTGGAGAAAACCAAAGACTCTTTTTACTGAAAACGGGGCCTTCGATCTTAGTTCTCACGGTTGAAAATGCATCTGCATTTCAATTCGTAATCGAGGATAGATGCAGATGTCTATTGGCCACAATAAATACTTAGCATCAGGTGGAATGTGTGCTCGTTTGAGACCCAGAAAACGAGCCAGGATATGAGAACCATCTCCTGGTTTGTTTTACTGTGTTGCCTCTTATAACACCCACAGGACGGTATCATGTAGTCAACATTTCACCATAGCCGTTATAATGCCACAACTCGTTAATATCTTATATTATTACTTAATAAATATATCAGTATAGGTCATGAGATTCTCTCATTATATTCTTTTTTGCTTGTACTAGTATACTGATTTGCCGTGAATTATAGTAACACCCGTCTTGCACCCAGTGAGGGCACTTAATTTGGTCAATCGGAATTTGTGCGAGCAGGTATGTAGATGGAATAAAGTATCACTGCGACCATTAAGATTTTTTTGTGGTAGTTAGATATAGTTTAATACTAAGCCCAATATATCTAGGCTAATTACATTCGTTATAACCACTAGATGGTTAAACCGGCATCTATAACAGACAAGACAGGAATAAATGTTTAAGATAATCCTGAGTTTTTTCGACACAATTACAAGATGACACAAACGTCAGGTTCAAAAATCACTATCACCACATTAATAAAATAAACACTAGGCGTCTGTTATTTTGCAAGTGTAATAATACCGATATCCTGTACCGTGTAGTGGCGGTGAAATAATATCCACTATCCCATATCATCCCGTGGGTGTCGTAAGAAGCGATAGAGGAAAACAAATCAGGATATGGGCAGCAGCATCTTTCTAATAATGACTAAATAAAAAAACTGTGGTTGCCAACTCGCTTGTTAAGCGTGCCAAATATCGCCCTATAAGACAATCTTTGGGGGAGGCCTATGTCCAGCAGTGGACTTTAATAGGCTGTAACAGTAAATCTGTTCATTTATTCGGGATTTGTTCAAGTTTCTATTAATGTGTGTGTGCGTGTGTGTGTGCTCGCGTGCGTATGTGTATGCGTGAATGCGTGCGTGCGTGCGTGTCATTTTACTTTCTCCGTCCATCTAGCTGTACTATTATAATTATTTTGTGATTTTTCTAATATCTGTGATATGGATCTCATTGTTTATCCGAAATAAAGATTTATTATTATTATTAATAATAATATATAATGTTTCTGTTTATTTATTACACAATAGGTATTAATATTTTAGCGGAGGTGTCACGACTTATATTTAGATTAAATAGTCATAAAAATTAATTTCTCGTCATTACAACTGTTCAAGGAAACCAAAATTAGTTCTTTGTAGTTCTGATACCGCTTGTTAAATAGTTGCGGCAAGGAAATTTATATTTTCATAAAATATTGAGACCTTTTAGCTCTGGGGCTAAGTGCTCGCTGTAATTTTTATATTTCACACTACACGAGCAACCTGAGATCGACCCCAGCCGACGCCATGTGTTGATTTAACACGTGCTCGGCAATGAAGAAAAATATCTTGAGAAACCTACATATCAGAGAAATAAAGAAATCAAAGACATATGCAGCCCACTAATACGCATTAGGGTCGCGTGGCAGGTACTTCCTTGCCGTAGTGGAATGTATATATGCTGCAACTTCACTTGTTTTAATTACATATTTCTTATATGTAATTAAAACAACCTTTGCCTTAATTTTGAAGTCGTAGAACTTTACTTCAATTAATCTTCAAAGGCTTCGTATACCTGCCGAACAATACAAATCTGAATAACAACATATTTACGAAAGAATTCATACGACTACTGCCTAAATACAGAAAATTAAAAATGGAGTTGGTTTACATTCGGGCCATAAAACAATTAATGATGCGGTAGTGACCTTAGTTACCAATAACGAAGTCAAAATTAACTTCCGTTGGTTCCCTGGAGCTATCGGAAAAATATTTTTAATTTATTTATTGTTGGTTTAAAGAAAATCAGAGAAGTAAGCCGCTCTCGCTTTAACTTCATCTTTGAAAGCACGGCCCTTATTAGGTAAGGAGCTGGAAAAAGCGTTTTGTTACTTTTAAAGTTGTAAGGCTAGCACACGTTATCGCACATTAAAACTACTTTAACAATTGTCGTTAATAAATTGATAAAATCACAACTAAAATAGAGATGAAAATAGTACGCAAGACATGTTCACAATTACGTGTAGTAATCTATCAACGCAAAAATCTACAACGAAAACGACGCACATTGATGTTGATTCGCCATAAGACACAGCTTTTCACAGCATGGATATTATTATGGTATAATATATGTAATATGTACTATTAGAAATAGTACCACCGTTTTGAGGTCTCAAGTTGTTACTGAAATTGCGCTGTGAATATATGACATAAAATCAAAGGAAAAAGAAACTTAATATTAGAGAATTTTTAGTTTTATGCGTATGGTATACAATAACAACATTCATAACATGAATAATGACGCATAAAAACTTTGTGAATGTCACTTCCCGCGTGCCCATTATATCAGTGACTCAGGCAGAAACTAAGAGAATGCTAAACCGTAATGTAGACGGATATTTCGTCGCGTCACCTGGTGTTACGTAGCCTCGTCTAACCTCTACGAGTGTGTAAAGTATAGAACTAGCATTAAATTAAGCCTCTTGAATGGTTACAAACAATCACGTGCTAAAAGCTTATTACAAAGGTTGTTATTGAGTACGGATTTTAATTAAAATTTGTAGGAGATTAATTTTCAAAATGTAAAATCTAATTAAATTGTATACTTCTAAGACTGGATTGTTTAATTATTTAATTTATAAAATATGGGTGTTAAACGAGCACACAGTCCACCTGATGGTAAGTAGCTGCTGTGACTCATAAACATCCACATCTATATTCAGCCGTGAGGACGTGGTTGTCAGCCGTGACGACTAAGATAGAATGCCTCTTTTCGAGTAAAATGGGTCTCCGGTTCTCTACACTCACCATACGAAACATACGAGTAGTAGTATTAAGCTGCCATTTTACGCTGGTATTCTGAGAGAGCGTGGTCCTTCCCCGGTCGAGCTGACCCATTCTTGCAACAACTATACTATTAATATAGCTGCAGCGTGGCTCTACCACGTACAAAATAATTATAGTGATGTGTAATAATTACAGTGATACTAAACAGTTTAAAAGTAAGTTTTAAAACTTAAATTTAGTGTATTAAATTTTTATCTTTTTAAAAATATAATTTTCTTTTGTTGGATACTAAATAAATTTGAGTAGTAATTAATTTCTATTTTCTATTTCTATTTTATGGAAATGTTTTAATTAAAGTAATTTTTTGTCAAGATATCCTTAAGCCAAATTTGATTACACATTGTAGAGGTGTATTCCCTTTTGATTATATATTCGTTACATGTGAGTCGGCGACTGTTTGTCTATCTGTTTGCCACAGAAGTTTTTCTTTGACAGTTTTTTGTATACATACTCAAAATGTGCATATTATGTAAAAATGCTAGTGACCAGAATGTAGATGTGATGGTAAATAATCGAATTTTCAACTAATATACAATAATATACATAAGTATTAATATAAAAAGTATTTGCTTGTTGAATCACTCTACATAATTTTCGACTAGACAGAATGCAACATAATAAAGAGAAATATGCCTGCGCATAATGTGCGGTATCTGCTCATACATAAAATATGAGTTACGATTTGGTTGATCGATGGGCCTCAATTTAGACCGCGAGTTGTTTGTTATAACCATTGAATGATTTATTTACTACCCACAAAACGATCATTGTAATTTTTTATAGTTCCTGACATTATATTTAGCATTTTTACTGTAGAAATAACATTGTTCGCGGTCATTTAATATTAAGTTGATTTTTATGGAATTAAGTTATTGTTATTATTCACAATGAACAAACAATGATCCACTTTTGGACATAATCTTCCATAAAATTGTCACATTAGTCCGGTCATCCTCTCATATTGCAAATACAAAAACATGTTTGCAATATGAGAAGATTCGTTCTTCAAATGTTGCTAGACCCTTGTGGATCAATAAATTTTAGGTTTGATCTGAGAGGTTTATATGGGCTGATGGGTAATCTGAAGGCTCCATCGCATAATAAAAATAAATAGAATTCATCATCATCATCATCATTACAGCCCTTCACAAGTCCACTGCTGAACATAGGCCTCCCCCAAGGAATGCCACAAAGCACGGTCCCGAGCCACCTGCATCCATCGACTTCCTGCATGTCTTACCAGGTCGTCACTCCATCTTGTGGGGGGATGTCCTACACTTCGCCTACCGGTACGAGGCTGCCACTCGAGAACCTTTCTTCCCCATCGGTTGTCGGTTCTTCGAGCTATATGGCCGGCCCACTGCCACTTCAGCTTACTAATCCGTTGGGCTATGTCGGTTACTCTGTTTCTACTGCGGATATCCTTATTCCTAAGTTTATCACGCAGAGAAACTCCGAGCATAGCCCTCTCCATAGCTCGCTGAGCGACCTTGAGCTTCCTCATACGGCCAGCAGTGAAGGACCACGTCTCAGTTCCGTAAGTCATCACTGGCAACACGCACTGGTTGTACAATTTTGTTTTAAGGTTTTGAGGTATTTACATAGAATTAGTTAATGCAAAATTATTTAATTTATAAAATAAATTTGATATTATTAAGATAGCTTCCATCATACCTTTATATACATAATTATTTTGTTGCCAAGTGTGTTTGTCACCAAGCTCTTGATATGATTTTAATAAAAAAAAATATATGTGTTGAAATGGATCTCTGGATGGTTTAGTTTTGAGATTTACAATTGGACCCGGTAGCTGGCGCTGTTGTTGAGATCCAGAAATAGCCCGTACGAAGCCGGGGTGAATCGCTAGTTATACATATAACGTTAAAAAATCAAAACAAAAATAACAGTAAATATCACTTGGTTCATTTAATATAGACACTTTGATTGTCATCAACTCACCTTACAAAACGATTTGTTACTGATATTTGGTATATTCATTAGCCGCCTGTTAACAATGAGATAGAAAGTTACTAAAGCTTATCGCTGTCCCTAGTCTTTATGCCTTCGTATTCAAAACACTAACATGGCAAACAATACAAAGGGTTCTATTGTAATTATTAATGGATACTTACACACGTTATGATTGATTTATGTTAAGGGATCCTTTTGTTGATAAAGTTTATTTAAAAATAATTTGCAGACCCTGTTCACTGAAATCATAAAGTTCACACAGTAGATTAAATTTATTCCCCTATCAGCACAATAAGCCACGAAATTATCAGCTTTTATTTTGTTTTATCCAAAAAATTAATAATGAGATCAAACCAAATAGTTGGTGATGCGTCTGTTTTGATATCATATTACACCTTTTCCAAATAAAATTTGTCTGTCTTTATTACTGTCAGTTATAAAGTTCTATAAAAGTAACATCACTTTATAAAACTTTATGAATAATTATTGAAACCGATTTAAAAAGAAAATCCCTTGTAGCTTCTTCAGTTTGTGCTAAGACAATACTATATACATAGTAACGAATAATTTAAACCTCGACTTCAGAAACTATAGTGTGGAAATATTTATTTTTATTTTAAGTCGGTTAATGATTTCTTATATAATAGGCATAGAAAAATGGAAAAAGAAAATTTAATTCTAACTCTATAGACGAGGTTATAGTTGTTAACTTAACCTGTGTTATACACTCAAATAGGTTAAATAATAAAACTTATAAAAAGGTTTAAACTGGCTTCAAAAAATAAAATTAACAAGATAATTTCCCCATAATTTAACTGAAATTACTAAGTGAAAACCCTTCTACAGCGGAGCACTTTATCTAAACAAGTGATTTATACAGCAGCACATACTGGGCCGGACGCAGCCCCTACTTCCCTACCGAACCCCAAACAAATATATCGGGTTCGGTTAATCGGCTGAATCCATCTGGCTACAAACATTTAGTACTCGTATATTCATCAATTTAACCTTCGTTTTCCGCAACTCAGAAAGACTTTTACACTTTATTTATTCATAATAAAATTTCATCCTTCTTTATGCGCAAGTGAACACGTAAATCAATCCTTGTAATAAATAAAATTAATTTAATAAAGCATTTGTGACATTTTAGGCTGTATCTCAAACGAGTGAAATAATTAAAAAGCAAATACAACTTTAATATATGCTATAAAAGCAACCTATTCTACTCTTGAGTGGTAGCTTCGTGCCGGTAAGCGGAGTATAGGACTGCCCTATGCGCTAGATGGAGTGACGACCTATTTATTAAAACATGCTGACATTTGTATAAGAGAATCTATGCTCACAAAGAGATTTAATTTTACCATTACTTATCAACCCCTTCTTCAATATTCATATTAAGTTGGAAAATCAAATTCCACGAATATTTAAGTCTCCTAGAGGTGACAGTAACTTCAAAACCATTACGGCATGTAAATATTACGATCAGAGAACACTTGCTAAATTTAAAGATTACGTCAATTAATTTCTACTTAGCTAGGGTCAGCGAAAATTGCAGCTGATGGTTATTATATATTTATATAAGCTGACGGTATTAAAAGGCATAGAACACCAGTATATTTACAGGCTCTAAGGCATTCCATCTTAATTCCCACAGTTGACAAATCATCTGTAGCCACTTTGGTTTGACGTTGGCTGCAGGTGCCTATGGAATGTAATTTTGTAGGATATGGCGACAAACAAGCACACAGTCCTTCTGATATAGCTTAAATCATAGGGACCATGTATATAATTGTTAGGTTAACCTAAAAATTACAAATACAATATTTCAGTCAATACTTAAATACTTTAAATAGTAAATAGAACGTATTTCGTTTCTCAATATTATGATTAGTATTACAATAAATTTATCATAATGTGGGTATCGAAAAATGTGACAAAAGGCAGCTCAAATTGATAACAGAACAACTGGGACAATTATGAGATAAGTTTTAAAACTAACTTTTCGCAATATTAACATTTAAAATTATTATTCTATTATTTGTTGGGTTAGATGTGTGTGTTAACTTGGCTATGTTAGCAGTGGACTTTTGATAGGCCGTGCAAAATGAATGATGAATCAAATAACTCTTTTATTATACAAAAAAAACAATTTCCAAATCCCGAACTCAATGAACAAGCATTGTAATAAAAAAAAAACAAAGAATACGCAATTGTCACGTTTTACGCATAAATTTTCATCTCATCTCAGCCCATTTGGTTTTATACACTTTCTAACCTTATCTAGTCTTTACGTTGAAAAGGATTTTAGCAAACATACTAAATTCAGCAGTATTTAAATTAATATGTTTTGTGTTTTCTTTTTATTTCAGTTAACTTGCTAGGTACATAATATATTAACGACATGGTTATTAAAAAAAAAACTGTAGTATTGGTTAGTAATATTTTAATTCTTAATTTTTAAGAACAAGGACGTACAATTTTAAGCTAAATTTATCAAAAAAAGGAATATTATTTATAAATTTCCATCACTGTATTTGCCGTATAGAGGCAGCTTAAGAGAATCCACTATCCCGTGTCGTCCCGTGGGTGTCGAAGAGGTGACAGAGAGAAACTGAAACAGAAGACAAGCGGTATCTTCCTGATGACAGCTCAAAATTATTGAAAAACTACCGTCGCTAACTTGCCTGCTAAGATTGAAAACTTTGGCAAATATCCCTCGTATGAGGTACTATATAGAGGAGGCCTATTTTAAGCAGTAGAATTTTATAGGCTATTTTTGAAATATATAATTTATTCAATATATTCAATATTTAATACGTAACTTGAAAACTGTTCTTTTATAACCATATTAAAAGCTAGAAGTTAAAATTATAGATCAAAATTTAAATTGCTAAATTAAAGGTGTTTTTCAATGAAAGTCCGATATAAGGGTAATAAATACCTCTAAATAATACCATAGCCCTAAAGTTTACAGTAGTAAAGGTCGAAACCACTGAACCAGGCTAACATAATCATGGCCCTTTCTACACACAATTTGACCCTTACAAACCCTATAAAACTTACCGTTGAAACAGGTGAACAGCCACAATAAAGTTGTGCACAGATGCGTGAAAGAAGCACGCCTGGCTTCCCGCCGCCGCACCATTTCACCAGAATCATCGAACTTCACTTAACTAATATACCATCCCCGAGCGAATACTTAATATAAACGAGCTACGAAACTCGACTCTCGGTCTATTTCGAATGACATAACAAAAAGTTCAGATAAATTGTGCGGAAGCAAGACACGTCCGTCCACGACGCAGCGTCACGTAGAACTAAAGTCTAAAAAGCTCGGGACGGAGTAAAAGCCATCCAGCGAAGGGCGGGGGAGGTTTGAAATGTTTTGGATCTTCACACAGCCATTTCCCTGCAAGTGTGGGGGCCACGTGCCGTGTTCAGTCAATTTTGCGTCTCAATGGCTGATAGAGCTATTTGTATTTTTATTGTCATTGATTAATGGTACGTCATTAGTTGCTTTATATTGATGTTAATTACCGTTCCAGTTAATCGAGTTTCTATGATCGAAGCTTTAGAAACGAACAATATAACCTTTTTTATATTTTAAAGTGTCTAGTTTGTTAACATGAATTGATAATATACATTCGTCGGTTATCTTTTGTGAAGTTAGGCAAATTTGTTTAATTGTTCGCTTCAGATAATTTCCAAATATCGTTACCAAATTAAGTGTACCCATCGAATTTGTTCGTCAATATAAAAAAAAGTTATGCAGCCCTTGTCGCAGTGTTTGTGTTTATATTATGTTTACTATTTATCAAATGTGTCAAAGATTAGGTCTTTTAATTTTTTTTCGTATTATTGATAATTTTATTTACAAATAACACAACAGCCAAATATCGAATTAATATATAAAATTTTTAAGAATGATTTCTAACAAAAACCTTTAAAAGGATAATAAAATTTTAATTAAATAAAAGGTTAAGATATATTGTGTGTGGGCAGTTGCGGTAAAGAATTTTTGAACGATCTGGTTAGATGACTCAGACGAAGCGGATGTAATCCTCGCTCTGGATCTTTTGCACCGATACATTGCACAGCATTGCCGACTGTTAGTGTTATGGCAACCTTGGAACAGGGATGGAATGTGGTGGGCTCTTTGTTTTTTTTTTTATAAAACTGAACTGCCAAACAAAGTAACAGTTCGCTTGATGTTAAGTGGCTACAGTCTATGGACAGCTGCTGCCAAATTAAAATAAGCAAGGCTGCAGATATATTGTCACCTCTTAGGGCTAAGATAGAGTTCTTCATAGTCTGTAATTGTACTGGCTCTAATAGATCGGATCGCAGCAGTGTAAACACTGCTACTTGGCTGTAGAAATAGGTAACCTACCCAGTCCGACAGTCCATTGATAAAGCCTACTTTCAATAAAAAGGTAATAATGTATGCCCTGCTGGTGTCCTACAAATAAATATAAATATATAAATAAATAAATTTTAATGAAGAAATGCCTAGTCTAATAAATCACATTGCGTATTGAATGACTGAATTATAATTTTTTGACAAAGCTTGTTGCGGATAAATTGTATATTAAATTTGTACCGAAATAAAAAAATATCAATGTGAAAAATTAACAACATTCAGATTTGATTTCATAACGATAACGAACTCAAAAACCCGAAGAACCGCATTAAAGTTTTCAGCGATGGCCAAAGTTTTCTCAATTCTTGATAGGCTCTGATATCGAGAATCTCAGCTGAAGGGCATGAAGCGTAAACTCCGTAACAAAGTTTGAGAATTACTATTCGATTTACGAACTTTTATGAACATTTGAGACAATAGATTTGTACGTAATGTATTCTGTTATTATACATTTGTTTGAGTTAGTGAACTTTGTTATGTAGATCTGTTCTCTTCTTTTGTAATCCTATCATGTTACTTATGACAAATCTGACGTTTTTCTTTGTTTTGGTGTCTTACTTTTAAACTGATTTATTATTGATGATTTCAGTCTACGTTATTTAACCTCTAAGTAGGCCTTTCAATAGTAACAATTCTATTAAAGTGAACGTAAATGTAAGACAGCTGTTCTGGCCTTTAAATTTTAGCAGTTAATATAACGGCTCAAAAAGATACTTCATATC
Source organism: Parnassius glacialis (assembly GCA_033319125.1). Classification (NCBI taxonomy): domain Eukaryota; kingdom Metazoa; phylum Arthropoda; class Insecta; order Lepidoptera; family Papilionidae; genus Parnassius; species Parnassius glacialis. Next base: position 51,768,341 of record JAVANC010000006.1, on the reverse strand, counting down.
TTTTACCTCTTGTGTCCCAAGTTGTTAAGGCATTAAGAAATAAGTGTCTGGTACAATGTTAAATTTCTTAGTAATGCGTTATGAACCCATTACCAAACCATAAAATATTGTCATGTTTTACGTATTTTTATATAAGCGGTAGAGGTGGGGGAAAACGATCATGTGGCTCAACTGATGCTTAGTAACTCCCGCCCATGAGTAGCTGCAACACCAGAGTAATCGCAGAAGCGTTGCTGGTCTTTGAAGAAGGTGTTGACTCTTTTCGTATTCACGCATACAAGCGATAATTCCATGAACGTCGTTTTACGTCGGGAGAAGACGTCCTGCATTTCATGGAGAAACGAAGCCGAAGCCGCATTGAGGATCCAATCTCTTTACAGCAGCGTTGGGAGTCTAATAGGTCAATGAACTTCAAACCCTACGTACTCCAGGTTCCTGCAAAACACAAAACTACATTTCTCGCTCCCGATTTCTGACTTTACGCCGATACAGGGACGCACCAAACAAGAAAGTTAAACTCTGCTGCCCATCTCCCGTTTGTTTCCACCTGTCACTTCTTACGACACCGACGGCACGATATGGGCTGGTGGATATTCTTACACTACCACGGTTATTACATGAAACATAGCTATTAAATTTCATGTAAAATATTATCTAAAATATTTTTAAAAATCATAGGTATCGGTAACATAAACAAAATATTTATATCGTCTGCTCGAGCGTGTGTGATTACGTGGTGTAGCTATATTATGGCTGTTGCAGGAACAGGTCAGCTTAACTGGGTATAACCATGCTCTCACAGAATACCAACGTAAAATAGCAGCTTAATGCTGCTGTATTTTGTATGGTGAGTGTAAAGAACCGGATATACTTTTTACTGGATACGAGGCATTCCATATTAGTCCTCAGAGGTGGAAACGCATCTGCACATTAATTCTTAATCGAGGATATATGTGGATGTCTATGGGCCACAGTATCCGCTTACCGTCAGGTGAACTGTGTGCTTGTTTCTCAACCTTATTATATATAAATAAGCACATTACCCATTTAAGAAAACACATATTACAATGTTCATTTACTACTATCGGTTTTTACCACTCGTATTGTAAAGCACTGAATTTATTATATACATTTTAGCTTGATATTTGTTCTCAATTTCAGTTATACAAGGAAATATAAAGAAAGTTTTTTTAAGGAATCAACGTCATGTTATTTTTTTCTTTATAAAACCATTTCTGTAGATATGTATACAGCCAAATATGTTGATCAGCCTTTTAGTTAGCAGCCTCGACATTTAACGTTTAACTAGCGGCGGTGGTTGCTGATATTACAAGGTAGTTGTAATATTGTATTAGATGCATTGACTAAATATCATTCAGGACGCTAGTTGAAACGCGTCTACGAATATTCGTCCGAACCCCTCAACTAGCGGGAGAACTGAGGACTTAGAATACTTCATAACCTATAGTTTATATATTCATATTTTTTACTAAAGTGACTCTTCTTTATTATTTTAAGTGGAATACAGCATTGAACGGACTGCTGTTTAGCAGCTGAAATAGGGAATCTCTACCTACCCAGACGGACTGATTGGCAGAAAAGCAGTCCTATCACCAAGAAAGCGACATTTTATTTCAGTTTTTGTACTGCCAATGTAACTTGAACCTTACATACCTTACGTATGTCACACAGAAGGGTAGGTAGATGTAACGGACTTCCATTTGGGATGACCTTGACTCACCTCACTCGCTTCTTTCACATCCATATATCTATGCATACATGCTAGCTATAACCTTCTTTCTCCGAAATCGACGGTGTCCATAGGTGAACTAGCAAGCTCTAATGCCACTAAAAGAAAAGTTATAAAAACAATTATCTGTCTCGAACAATTACATAAAATTTCATGTTCAAAAAAGTTTCATGATTGTTATTAGTGATAATGGGTTTAATGGAAAGCCTTTGAAGTCACTAAATGACATATATTTTTTCTGAAATTGGGGTCCTAATTGTGATAGTCTCAAACAATTATTTTTGGACTATATTGCTATGAAAACTTTAATTTGACATTTTCAGTACTTTGGGTTTCAGAACTTACTTTCATATTGTGCAGTCGGCCGTTAAAAGGTTTCGTAACATATATAGAATTATAGATATATGGACAGATAAACAGATAGATAGATAGATGGATAAATAGATACATAGATCCGTTCCGTTATCGTCCGATATCTATCTATTTTTCTACCTATCCATCTATCTATCTATATGTATCTATCTCATCTGTTACGTAGGTATAATTAGTGGTAATATTCTTGAATACCATGTTTTTATTAATATACATTATGATAGTATATCATCATGTATTTTAATCATCAGATGCAGCATGGCTCTACCACGTATATACGTGGTAGAGCCATGCTGCATCTATATTAATAGTATAGTTGTAGCACGAATGGGTCGGCTCGACCGGGGAAGGACCACGCACTCACAGAATACCAGCGTAAAATGGCAGCTTAACGCTGCTATGTTTCGTATGGTGATTGTAGAGAACCGAAGACCCATTTTACTGGAAAAGAGGCATTCCATCTTAGTCCTCACGGGCGACGACGCATCTGCATTTTGATTCTTTATTGAGGATAAATGTAGATGTCTATGGGTCACAGCAACCACTTACCATCAGGTGGACTGTGTGCTCGTTTGTCACCCAATCCTATATAAAAAATAAAAGATAAAAATATACACTAAATAAGCGGTAATAATTATTTTTAATAATAGCAAATCGTATAGGATGATTTTATATGTTAGACATAATATTATTCTTGTTGTGATTCACTAAAAATTAAAACATTTCTCTTAAAGGTTTCTGGATATTAATGTAATTCATATTAAATTTCTTTTCTGACGTAAATAAACCAACGCAATAACGCCTCCATTTTGTTATATATTTGCATGCAAAATGGCTAGAAGGTTAGAAACGAGAGGACATTAATTTGCATAAGAAGTTGCACAATATAACGCTCCTTTTAACTCGCTAGCACAAGAAACTAAGGAATTTTATTTGCCATCAATAAACATATTCTCTTCATTTTAAAAATAGTTTATGTTATCTTATTTACGCAAAATTTATTTGGTGATATAGGTATAGAACCTATTACCTTAAAGTACGTTCAGGTTAGATCTATTTCTATCACCAGGCAACTGTACATCTACTATTGTGAATCGGTTTGAAAGGTAACATATCCATTGGTATGCTTTGCATATGAGACACATTTCATTTATTTCCGGGGGTGATAATGTATTTGTAGCCTATGTGTAAAGTTAATTTTAGGTGTCCGTAGAAAAAGGCTTTAGTATTCTACATAAAAATAACTAACTTTCGCGAAGGCGGTAACACTAAAACAATGGTCATCTAAACATTATTTTATAGTAAGATAATTTGAAAAAAAAAATAAACGTTCGTTTATGACATCCAACTTTGAATGCATTTTTGCAAGCGAGATTTCGTGTGTGGATGCGTGCGTGCTTTCCGAGCATTTGAGTGTGCGTGTGCATGTGCGTATGCGTTTACCTATGCGCTAGCGTGCGTGTTTGGGTCCATGTGTGCATGCGAATGTGCGCGTACGTGTGCGTGCACGTGGGCGTATATACTGCTTATTTTTAATAATTTACCACCAAACCTTCTTATGTCGAAAATTCTTAAAAGTTTTTGTTTCTTTCAAACGTAAACTTATAAGGCACATGGCGCGGCAGACGGTGTGCTCGAACTTTGAGACTTGTTTGTTCTTTGCCACTTTCAGTCGAAGTTCGAATGATGCTCTTAGCTTTTGACTTGGTACATTTAGTGGTTAGAGCATACCGAATTTTCTTTTCTGAGTATGTTTTTTTAATCATTAAAATTTGTTAATTTATATGCCGGTACCGTTACTGTTACTGTTATAGCCTATCAAGTTCACTGCTGAACATAGACCTTTCCCATAGATTGCCTCACAGGGAGGATAGTTGCCATAGTTGCCACGCTAGGTAAGTGGTTTGGCAACCGCAGTTTTTTTATTTTAGTCGTTTTTAGGAAGACACTGCTGTCCATCTCCTGGTTTATATCTCTCTGTCACTTCTTACGACATCCACGGGATGATATGGGGTAGTAAATATTTTTCACCGCCACTATAAAGTAGTGCATAGGCGTAGAAAATTTTCATATTCATCTACTTGTAGAAATCCTTTCTTAGCCTAGAATTCCGTCAGGGTAGGTCTTTTGGTGAATACACTGTTTTCTGGTGCGAAGAGTACAGAGAGATAATTACAAGCTGTGAGGCATCCTATTATTAGTCCTTCTGTGGTGTCACGAATAAGAAGCCTTCTTTATTTGAAGTTGGTTGCAGGTATCAAGGATTTATACCTTTGGTTAATATATTAACCAAAGGTATAAACCCTTCTTATAAACACCGTATAAATTAATAATGGCAGGTTTAATAAAATACGTTATACTCCTATATTAAGCATTTCTAGTTCTGTTTGCTGTGTAAGTAACTGGAAACATGACGAAAAAGTGCACAAATATTTATTGACCAGAACAGGCATGGAGCGGGTCCCTAAAAGTTTATGAAGCTTGCAAACAACGGCGCAACTGTCCAAAAGACCGCTACAAACTTCGATTTCCGAGGTACATAACGTACGTTTTTAATTATAGATTGCGGCACAAATAAATCTAAACACGCAAACCAGGCTGTTCCGTAAAATGGTTTGTGAGCTGCATGCAGAAGACATCTAATTTCAATATTGACCGTGTAGTGGCGGTAAAAGAATATCCACTACCTCATATCATCACGTGGGCGGTCGTAAGAGGCGAAAGAAAGAAACAAATCAGGAGATGGGCAGCGTTGCAATACCGTTTACTATGTAAATATCCCCCCTATGACGTTATCTATTGGGGAGGCTTATATTCAGCAGTGGACTTTAATAGGCTGTAATGTTAACGGAAAGAATATTCTGTTTTTATTTAATATCCTATTTATCTGAATTATCCACAGATAAAATAATTTATCTCTCTAAGTGAGCAAGTTGAGTACATTTAAATAAAACTAATTTTACGGATTCTATCGCGTATATTAACTTATTTTTATCTTCCCGACGTTTCGGGTGCTTTCCAGCACCCGTGGTCACGGGGGACTGAGGTGTTTGACGTCCTGCTGTCATAGTTAGCCCGGCTACCTTCAGTTTTTTAATATTAATTTTTGGTTCGATTATGCAGAATGAGCTTACAGTATCTTGAGGTCTAGCAGTGGTATACTTGGGTTTGGATTTGATTTTATTAATTATGGGATCCCAAGCAGATGGCAGCACCCATCCATCTTCTCTATTGAAATTAGGATGTTTTTTAATTTCAATAGCCTCGCGAATCATCCTTGGGAGGAATCGGTGTTCTTTTGCGAGGATTTGTGGTCTATCAAATCTAATGTAATGGCGGGGACGATCTTGAACATGTTCACAAACTGCAGACTTCCCGATACGTCGGTGCTTCACGTCAGCTATATGTTCTTTAACGCGGGGTTTTTATAGATCTTTTTGTTTGTCCTATGTACGAGAGACCACATTCACAATCCAGCTTGTACACTCCTGCATCTTGTAGAGGGATATGACACTTGACGGATGGTAAAAATTGACCAATCTTCTTCAGCGGCTTGAAGTATGTTTTAATGGAAGCTCGCTTCAAGATGTAGCCAACCTTGTCTGTGACTCCTCTGACATAGGGTAGTACAGCAGGCACACGCTCGACTGTGGCTGGCTTCACTCGGTCACTGTGACGTAGGCGCGGGACCCGAAGCTTGTTGTCTTGCAGTACTTGCTTGACGTGCTGAAGCTCGGCGGCCAGATGTTTTCTGTCACAGATCCCTCGTGCTCTCTGAAACAAAGATTTCCCACGGTAGCTAACTGTGAAGGATGATGGTGCGAATCACCATTTAAATATCGGTTTGTATGGGTATTTTTTCTGTACACAGTATGACCAATAGTGTTATCAGGATTTCGGATGACTAAAACATCTAGGAAAGCTAAAGTATTGTTTGCCTCTAACTCCATTGTGAATTGTATTTTAGGGTTTATGGAATTAAGGTGGTTTAAAAATGCAGTTACTTTGTCAGATGGTAAAATTGTGAAAGTATCGTCTACGTACCGCTTGTAGAATCTTGGATTTACAGGAGCATTAAGAAGGGCTTTCTCCTCAAAGTCCTCCATGAATATGTCGGCGACTACGGGAGATACAGGTGAGCCCATTGCCACTCCGTCTACTTGCATGTAGAACTCTTCTTTCCACAATAAATAGCCAGATGTAAGGCAGTGTTTGAGTAATACTGCATATTCTGTGGGCATGTTGTTATCTTCTAGCTTTCTAGTAACAATTGAGATGCAGTCTTCAATAGGTAGGCATGTGAATAGTGACTGAACATCAAAACTGACCATAGTTTCATTGTCAGCGAGATGTAGGTCTTTTATCTCACTAACAAAATGGTATGAATCCTTTGTGTGTGCTCTGGTATGTCCTCTTAGTGGTGACAGTATTTTTGCCAAGTGTTGAGCCAACTTATAAGTTGGTGAATCGATCTGGCTTACTATAGGACCAAAGACATTTAAGTAGAAGTAGTAATAGACCGGACATCAGCAGCAAAATTGTCGTCTGTAACTTATGTCCTATAGGATATATCTCCGTTAGTCTTAGTGACATCGTCATAAAGTCAAGACGCATTCTTTTCATATCTTTAAAAAATATTTTTATAGAAAATATGCCCGGTTGTGCATTAAGATATTGTAAGTCACGATATGGAGCAAAAAATGAACGTGATTTTGGTTTTTTATCGTAAGTATAACGTATATTTACCGAATAATCTTTAAATTTAATTATTTCTAGTAGACTGTTCTAGAAAATTTATTTTTATTGTACTAAGCGCCCTCTGTTATCCTGTAGCGTCACTATTTATTTAAAGTTAGTGATTGACGACGTTTATCCATTGGGGTTATCGATAAAAATAATATACAGGATGCCGATTTAATCATTTACAATATTTAAGGAGGTAAAACAGTCAAAGATACTGTACCCATACCAACAAAAATGAGTAGCATATACCAACTATGCTAAGTGGCCTACTTTATGTGGAAGGGTGGGAAATTTTTTTTAGGCATGATGATGAGATTTTCTGTGTTGCTTATGAACATGCTGAGGATACTTGCTGTGTTGATGTTTAGCAATACAGCAAGTCTTCTCTTTTACATACCGGGCGTCATTGTCTGGTGGTATTCAAGGACAAAATCATTATAGATCCTGGCTTACAGTGATAGGAGAGTGCTATAGGCTTATTACATTAAAAAAAATTGTACTGTTAAAGATATTAGATACAAGAAGTTGTAGGTTAAACCTGAGTTAGGAAATAAGGTAAAATCTTAATATAACAATTTTTATTGATGTGGGTAGTGTCTTTTAAGTAGTGCAGCTGATGAAATTGACAAAATAATATAAAAGGAGAGGAAGACGTCTCCGTAGATTCTTGGGCCCAAGTGTTAACAAGATGAAAGTACCATTTGAAAGCGTATATATAAACAATTAATAGCTGAAAAGATATGTCAATCTAGAAGCTGAGTTATTGTAGAATAAGTAAAATAGAGATTATCTATTACCTAGACTGTAACAGGTGATTTTTCACTGTTATTACATTGTAACAGGTTATTTTCCACTATAATTACATAAAGATATAAAAGCAGGATCAGTACAAAATAGAGGCATAAAAAGTTAGTGATTTTTTTCGTGTGATGGAAGTCATGATTAATAGATTTATACAATGAAACAATCATTTTACCCTCTTTTATTATATTTTAAAGCATTTCAAGCTTAGTAACCTTCAACAACATTATCGATACTTTGGTATCGAAAGGGTAACATTCCTAAAACGATCTTATATTTTAAGCTTTCAAGTCTTTGAAGTACACAAGGGGCAGTCAAATGTCACCTTTGTAGAACGCTCCATAGAGTATGGTAATATTTAGAAAGGACCCTCAGAACCTAAGAGTATATATATGATAACAACGTTTAGTCAGAACCATAGTTAAGAGTGCTCAGAACAATTATTTTTTAAATGTTATTTATATGAATTATAAAACTAACATTTTATTAGAATTAGTTTCGTTACTAAATTACGCTTCTCTAAATTAACAGAATTTACTTTAAATGACGAGTTTCCGTCGTTACGCCCTACGCGTCGCGTTTACGTCACATACTTTAGTGTTATTTCCTACGCCGCGTGAGTGTAAGAGGCAACTACAAATTTATAAAATATTAAGTGGGTACAATAGAAATTTTTGTTAGTTTTTATATAAAGGGTTAGTAATTACACTGTCTTTAAAAGTTAATTCCTTATATTATGCTTCGTAACAATTTTATATACTTTATAAAATTTCCATTTCAAATACTGTGTCGTTCATGTATCACTATATTTAATAGACAGAATTAACTGAAAATTAAATACAAGGTGTGAATGATCACTATAAATCTTGTGTAATTAACACAAATTTTTATATTCCACAAAGTTTTAAAATTACGTTTTATGTTATAATTTCGATATAATATAATGAACATTATGGCGAAGTTGTTTTCAACAATAATTAAAAATTTTGTTCAACCAACTTCAATATAAATTATTAAGAATAACAATATTAGACAGACCTTGATCAAGTTTATATGGAACTACATGTGAAACACCAATTTTCAAATAAAAAAGAATCATCGAAATCAGTTCACCCAGAAGGAAGTTATGAGGTAACACATAAAAAAAACATAGAGTCGACTTGAGTACCTCCTCCTGTTTGAAGTCAGTAGAAAAATGGCGTTGGTCAAAGATTTCATAATAAAGTATATACCTATGATTAAATTTTTTTTTGAAGCTCCTACTGAGTATATCAATATAATCTTTGTATATAAAAATTACGTGTCACATTGTTTGTCCGCGATGAACTCCTAAACTACTGAACTGATTTCAATGAAATTTTGCACACTGTGTGCAGTTTGGTCCAACTTGAGAGATATAATAGTTTTTATCCCGATAAGTGACCCTCAATATTTTTTATTACGAATTTAATAATTTTTATAGGACACAGGGTCATCGGAGAGGGCCGAACAACGTCTGCCTGGCCAGCTAGTAATATTATATATTTCTTTTTTTTTATGAAAATTGAGTGTTTCTATATCTTTGTTTCTTTCTTCATAGTATTTATTTGATTGTAACATTTGACGATTCGTTAGATTTGCTTTAGTTGTAGAAGTGACATAATATGTTCTTTTTTTCTTTTCAGTGGATTTGTTTGGTTTTGTTATTTATTACTGTTCTAACCATTGAACTTGTTTACGCAATTTTTGTTTAATAAATTGTTTGATGTTTGATGACTTTTTTTGACTCACAAAAATATTGTTTCAAATAATAAAATTAATCCCTCCCTCTCCTTACAGTTTCCTTCCACTGCTCGTCATGGGCCATGGAAACAAAGGGGAGCACAGAATTTTGCTGCCACAAATATCACCCACCTTTGCAACCCTGCCCTAAACATCGCACGCAGTATCCTCATTTCACCGAGATTAAATTTAGAAAAAATGTTCGTCTTTTTCCTCCAACAGTTTTTTCTTATCACTATTACAACAAACACCGTTACATCCTAAAAAAAACCCACTGAACATAGGCCTCCACTATATTCCTCATAGAGGGTATACTTGTCATAAATGCCACGTTCTGTTCCACGGTACACGTACCTTGTTACTGTTACACAGTATCAAAGTACGTGTACCGTGGAACTGAACAGTGCATCAGTCTCCTCTTACGAAACCCACGGAATGATATGAATATTCATACACCGCCACTACACAGTAATTGGTAATTTCTCGAAACATTTCATTTATCGACAAATCGTCTTGCAATCGTCGTTACTCTAGCGCTCACTTGACCTTCATACAAATAATTCGATATTTTAATTGTTAATATTTTTTAAATTTTTGGATAAGAACATAGTAATGACTCTAAGTTATATTTACCATCTTTAAAAAAATTGTCTTTGGCCTGACCTACTATACTCTTAGGCTTGACCATAGTTCTGACTATGTCCAAAAAATGTCAAGTTCTGAGAGGTTAAGCGTCACCTACTGGGGAATAGCTAAAATGTTGTCTTAATAAATGATAGTGTAGTTTTGCTATTTTTTAGCTAGAGGGCGTCACACACGCACGAGCTTAAAGTTTTTGTATAGAAATTTCTCCAATGCCCGCTCTATAGTATATATATATATATTAAATCTCTTTGTATAGGACGTAGTGGAGCGTTTGGTTTGTGTATTTTCGGTAACCCATACAATCTCGGTGGTTTGGCACATGATGGTATTGTCGAGTTCACGTCGAGATCTAATTTTTCGGAGTATTTCTTTATTAAATCAGTAGTTGTTTTAAGTGTATTAGTTGTAGGGTCTATTTTGACCTTTTTGTATGTACTTACGTCCGATAAAAGTTCTTGTATTTTGGAATTATAATCTGACGTGTCCATTATTACCGTAGCATTTCCTTTATCCGCGCGGAGAATCGTGAGCTCTGGTCTGTTGCGTAAGTTGTACAACGCTTTAAATTCGTCTTTAGGGAGATTTAGTTTCGGCGTGGAACTTCGACGTAACAAGGACGAAATGTCTTGACGTATAGCCTCTAAATCGTGTTTACCGATATTGTTCTTAAACAGACAATTTTCCACACTGCAGATAATTTCCTCGTACGGGATTTTTTGCGGCGTTATAGCAAAATTCAAGCCTTTCGACAATACTTTTATTGTAGGTTCGTCCGGTGTTTCTTTTGACAAATTATAGACCGTGCGTTGTTTATTGTTCGCGTCTGTGGTCAACGGTTGTTGCGTTTCGTTTCTACGTTGACATGGATGTTTGGCATTTGATTTGATAGTTAATTTTTGGTATTTTTCTATATGTTTGTCTTTGCATTCATTATATTTCGATATTTCGCGTTTGTTTAAAGTTTTAATGCAATTATTAAAATCAAATGTCGTTAAAACTGTCTTTAACTCACTGGACAAATTGTCTATGGTATTATTTATAATTTGTAAATCGAACCGTTTTTGCTGAATCACCGTTCGTAACAACTTTTTACTTGCCTGATTTAAGATCTTAGCGCTTCCTCGAATGTCCTTTTTAGTGGATATTTTGACACACGTAGGAATGAGATTGTGATCGCGGCACCTCTTCAAGAAAATCAATGATGTTAAATATCTTGCGCGCTTGGTCATGAGATCTTCTAATCGGCGAATTTTATTTGCAATTACCAGTCCGTACTGGTTTACATAATGATTTCTTATATTTACGCGAACACTACACATTTAAATAAAACTAATTTTACGGATTCTATCGCGTATATTAACTTATTTTTATCTTCCCGACGTTTCGGGTGCTTTCCAGCACCCGTGGTCACGGGGGACTGAGGTGTTTGACGTCCTGCTGTCATAGTTAGCCCGGCTACCTTCAGTTTTTTAATATTAATTTTTGGTTCGATTTATGCAGAATGAGCTTACAGTATCTTGAGGTCTAGCAGTGGTATACTTGGGTTTGGATTTGATTTTATTAATTATGGGATCCCAAGCAGATGGCAGCACCCATCCATCTTCTCTATTGAAATTAGGATGTTTTTTAATTTCAATAGCCTCGCGAATCATCCTTGGGAGGAATCGGTGTTCTTTTGCGAGGATTTGTGGTCTATCAAATCTAATGTAATGGCGGGGACGATCTTGAACATGTTCACAAACTGCAGACTTCCCGATACGTCGGTGCTTCACGTCAGCTATATGTTCTTTAACGCGGGTTTTTATAGATCTTTTTGTTTGTCCTATGTACGAGAGACCACATTCACAATCCAGCTTGTACACTCCTGCATCTTGTAGAGGGATATGACACTTGACGGATGGTAAAAATTGACCAATCTTCTTCAGCGGCTTGAAGTATGTTTTAATGGAAGCTCGCTTCAAGATGTAGCCAACCTTGTCTGTGACTCCTCTGACATAGGGTAGTACAGCAGGCACACGCTCGACTGTGGCTGGCTTCACTCGGTCACTGTGACGTAGGCGCGGGACCCGAAGCTTGTTGTCTTGCAGTACTTGCTTGACGTGCTGAAGCTCGGCGGCCAGATGTTTTCTGTCACAGATCCCTCGTGCTCTCTGAAACAAAGATTTTCCCACGGTAGCTAACTGTGAAGGATGATGGTGCGAATCACCATTTAAATATCGGTTTGTATGGGTATTTTTTCTGTACACAGTATGACCAATAGTGTTATCAGGATTTCGGATGACTAAAACATCTAGGAAAGCTAAAGTATTGTTTGCCTCTAACTCCATTGTGAATTGTATTTTAGGGTTTATGGAATTAAGGTGGTTTAAAAATGCAGTTACTTTGTCAGATGGTAAAATTGTGAAAGTATCGTCTACGTACCGCTTGTAGAATCTTGGATTTACAGGAGCACGCCAAGCTTTTAAGAGGCCAATTTGGCCTTCTCTTCCAAGTGACCACAAAACTGCACGTCACTCGATATGTCGACTACGAGGATACCGATACTGGCTGAGGCAAGAAGGGGAGTGCCTTGAAACTGAGAAGATACGACAAAGGGGTTCTTTTCAGCGGTAAACGCGCAAATTTGTGTCTTCTGAGGATTAAACTGGACTAGATTTAGTCGCCCCCAATCCGAGATTTGTCCAGCAAAGACTCGACTTCAGACACAAGTTTGTTCCAGTACTCGGTGAAGTTTTCCCGAGAAATATTGGCACGGCCGGTGTATAGAGCATCACCAGTGCTGTCATCCGCATAGCAATGAATGTTACCAGTTAGTAACATATCATTAATATGCAGAAGAAACAGCGTTTGTGATAGCACACAGCCTTGTGGAACATCAGCGTTAATAGGCTTGTAGTCAGAACATGCACCGTCTACAACGACCTTGATGCTCCGATCTGCAAAGAAGCTGGTGATCCAATTGCACAATATCTCGGGAAGCCCATAGGAAGGCAGCTTCGAAAGAAGCGCTTTGTGCCAAACCCTTTCGAAGGCCTTCGCAATGTCCAGACTAACGGCCAACGCCTCCCCATTGGACTCTACTGCCTCCGCCCATCTATGGTTCAGGTAGACTAGAAGATTACCAGCTGATCGACCCCAACGAAAACCGTATTGGCGGTCATTAATCAGCTGGTGATCCTCAAGGTACCAAATTAGCTGGCAGTTAATAATGGATTCCATTATTTTGGAGAACAAGGAGGTGATCACGATAGGCCTATAGTTGGACGGGTCTGTGCGGTCGCCTTTTTAGGGATCGGGTGGACAAAAGCTGTCTTCCATGAATTCGGGACTACGCCTTGGGAGTAGGAGTACCGGAAAAGACGCGTTAAGACCGGTGCCAACTCCGGAGCACACGTCCTCAGCACAGTTGGGGAGATTCCGTCAGGCCCACTCGACTTCTGGATGTCCAGAGAGAGAAAAGTACTTTGCAAACCGAGCGCTGTGAGAACTGCACATCCGGCATGGAGCACTCTCACCGCGGGATGGTCGGCGGTGTTTTCCCCCCGTCATCAAGAGGACGCAAAAATGAAGCCTATAAGTTCGGCTTTGTCTTTTGCGTCTTGGGCCAGTGAGTCGTCCTCCCTGTGCAGAGATGGTAGTGATGGCTTACAGAAATTTCCTTGGACAGCCTTGGCGAGAGACCAGAATGCACGGGTTTCCGAAGGAAGGTGAACTAGTTTCTCGCCAATTCTGCCTATGCGCTCTGACTTTGCCTTGGCAATAACTCTTTTGTAATACCTGGAGGCGAAGTTATACTCTTTTTTAAGTGTGCTGGTGTTTACATCCCGAGTCGCCGAAGCCGCAGCCCAGGCTTGATAACACTCCTGCTTACTGCGTAATGCAGTCTTACAGAAGCGACCAAACCAAGGCTGAGATCTGCCTCCGATGGGTACCACAGATGATGGAATATATAGTTCCATTCCCCGTAGCACCACATCAGTGACAGAGTCATCAACAGCGCTGGGATCATCCGGCAAGAAGAAAACCCGCGCCCATGGGTAGGATGCAAAGAAAGACTGCATTCATTCCCAATCCGCCGACCTGTAATGCCAAACACGGCGGCAACCTGCAGAACGCAACCGCGAAGGGAGCGTGAGTTGCACCATACTCTGGACCAAACAATGGTCCGAAGAGCCAAGAGGGGCATCGACGGAAACCTGATATCCGTCCGGATGAGAGGTCAGCAGGAGGTCCAACAGGGAAGGTGTATGATCCTCCACATCTGGAATCCGCGTAGGCGAAGTAACCAGTTGTGTCAGACCATATGCTAAGGCAAAGTCATAAACAGATCTCCCCGCATGATCGGTTAAATGTGAACCGAGTCATTCGGCACGGTGGGCGTTACAATCGCCAAGGTTTGCGATGTCTGCGGATGGGACCTGTTGTAGCAAGGAATCTGTAGCTATTTGGACGTGGTCGATGAGTCGGGCTGTTTCGGCATTACCGCTATGGGACCTATAGAGGCACCCGTAAACGCGCGGATGGTCGGCGCTGTCTACGCGTAGCCAAAGGATGGACAGGTCCGAACCTTCAAGACTGCCGAGGCGTCGAGAACAGATGTCCTCTCTGACATACACTCAAACTCCAGCCCGAGGCACAAAGGAGTGCTCCAATTTGTACCCGGGGTAGGAGAGATACGAAATATCTGCCGAAGATGAAATTTGCGTCTCGGTCAGGAATAGCAAGGCCGGCTTCGCCGTCTCGAGATGGTAGTGGACGGCGTTTCGGTTAGAGTGAAGTCCCCTGATGTTGCAGAAATTCACGGAAAACGTGGCAGGGGTCGCCTTAGTATTGTTACTCAGTTTGCCCCGAACAGTTATGTTTTTGAGCGAAATTTTGCCCCCCCCCCCACCCAGAATACGAGGGCAGCCTGAGCACCCACGCTCAGGATTGGAATAACATGATCGTGGATGCTCAGCGAAGGATTCTCCAGGGGTACTGCTGCCCTTCTGGGGTAGTCTATCGTGTAATTCCGCTACCATATTGATGGGGGGACGGAGAGGGGAATTGGGCCTTCCGGCATGTCTGGTAAATATCCCTCCTATGAGGCAATTTGTGGATAGGACAATGAATTATTTTGGAATTTTATGGGATGTAAGAATGGATGGATTGATTACTGCAGCTTTCTTCAGCATACTATAATATTAATGATGTTTGAACTTCTGTTTAAAGTACATATTGTACTTGTTAACCAGTTGCATGTGTAAGGCATCGTATGCGAGGTCTCAAATCGATCAAATTCCATCTGTGAATACAGAGTGCATAGTTGACCTGACGTCGGATGATTTGCAATATCTGAGTTGAGCATAAATAAAAAAGTACCTAAATAAAAATTGTGAAAAAAAATGTTTTCTCCACCTGTAATCATCATCGTCATCATCATCATTACAGCCCTTCACAAGTCCACTGCTGAACATAGGCCTCCCCCAAAGAATTCCACAAATCACGGTCCTAAGCCACCTGCATCCATCGACTTCCTGCATATCTAACCAGGTCGTCACTCCATCTAGTGGGGGGACGCCCTACACTTCGCATGCCGGTACGAGGCTGCAACTCGAGAACCTTTCTTCCCCAACGGTTGTCGGTTCTCCGAGCTATATGGCCGGCCCATTGCCACTTCAGCTTACTAATCCGTTTGGCTATGTCGGTAACTCTGGTTCTACTGCGAACATCCTCATTTCTGAGTTTATCACGCAGAGAAACTCCGAACATAGCTCTCTCCATAGCTCGCTGAGGGACCTTGAGCTTCCTCATCCAGCCAGCAGCGAAAGACCACGTCTCAGTTCCGTATGTCATCACTGGCAACACGCACTGGGTGTGCAGTCTCGTTTTCAAGATTTGAGGTATACCTGACGAGAAGATGTTACGAAAAGACGGCCCCCAGTCCCCGGCGACCCCGCTATTCCTGACTACGGTGGCGACCATGGCAAGAGCGGGGCAGGGGGTGCTAAGAATATCCGGTGGAGGTTCGGTTGCCACCTACGACGGCTCGACCTTACAACGCACGCACACTGAGGACTGACGAGTAGATTGTGGAGCTGGAAGAAGAGATAGACAAGTTATGCTGGCATATTATAGGATTATTCGAAGTCCGAAGAGAGGGGGGGGGGACATGGTAATTATTGAATCCGGCAACTTGCTCTATTACCGGGAGAGTGACCATCTGTCCCAAGGAGGTGTCGGATTTATCGTCCACAAGTCTCTCGTTAACAATGTTGTAAAGATTGAGAGAGTGACGACGAGGGTTGCGTACCTTATACTCAGAATCACCAAACGGTATTCGCTGAAGGTCATACAGGTTTACGCACCAACCTCGGCACACCCCGATGAGGAGGTGGAGGAAATGTATGGAGGATATCTCAAGAGCCATGCATTCCTCCAAAACCCAATGTACGGTGTTATTGGGAGACTTCAATGCAATATTAGGCACAAGAGAGAACGGTGAGCTGAAAGTGGGAAAATTTGGAATAGGTCAACGGAACCCAAGGGACCAGCAGCTGGCCGACTTCATGAAGACAGAGGGATTCTTTATGATGAACTCTTTCTTCCAGAAGCGGCCCCACAGGAATTGGACCTGGTCGAGCCCCGACGGTTCGACAAAAAATGAGATTGACTTCATTATGACGACCAGACAACAACTGTTCAGTGATGTCTCAGTGATCGCGAGGGTGAAAACCAGCAGCGATCACCGAATGGTTAGAGGCACACTGAACCTAAACGTTAAGTTGGAGAGGTCTCGTCTAATGAAGTCAACGCTCCGTCCCCCTCATGCTCTAATCCAAAGTCCCGAAACCTTTTAGCTCGAGTTACAAACCGTTTTCAGTACCTAGAAGACTGCAATGAAGTGGACGATTTTAATGAAAAGCTCGTGGAAACTGTCCATGTGGTCGGAGCTAAGTTCTGCAAGACCCGCCGCAGAAGAACACAAAAGCTCTCCGATCACACTCTTAATTTCATGACTGTTAGAAGGGGGATGAAGCTACATTCTTCAACAGATTTGACAGCATACAGGCAACTGAGCAGACAGATTTCCAAATGCATGTGGCGGGACTTACGCAACTTCCGACTGTAATAAGCTTTTTTAATTTTAAAATAATTTGATCTTCACAAGGAAATATTGTAATTTTATATTTGACGTAACTATAAATGAAAAAATTGTATATTAAGGAAAACAGTAACAATTTGAAAGCAATTAAACCAGAAATTTGGTACGGAAAACTCAAGCAGATTCCAATATTAGGTAAGTCGAATTTCAGTTAATTACAAACACAAACAGACGCGGTCACTGGTATATAAACTGTGTAGCGTAGAATTAGGGACTGACAAACAAACGAAGGTCGATGTGAATTACCTCAAGCCTTATTTATTGCGGTGTTTAAGCCGAAGTGAATTAACTCAATGCTAGAAACAAGAAAATTTATAAATTGCACACGTATTACTCTAAGTCGTATATCTGTGTAATAAAGTATAAAGAATAAGTATTGTTAATAATTTAAGAATATTTTAGTTGCAGGGTGTCCTTAAAGTTAAAAATAAAACTGCTGAACATAGGCCTGCCCCGTAGATTGTGTTATAAGAGAGATATTTGCCATATTTGTTACGCTTGGCAAGCCGGTTGTCAACTATAGTATATTTTTATCGTAGTCGTTACTAGGAAGACGCTGCTAGCCATCTCCTTATTTGTTTCCCTCAGTCGCCTCTTATTACACTCACGGGATGATATGAGGTAGTGTATATTCTTATATCGCCACTACACGGTAAATAATTACAAGGCGAACAAGTCTAATACCGCGTGTTTTGTTATAGTTGGACAAGCGAAGGATCAAAAAAGTCTAACAGCATACAATTGATTGCATTGTACCACCACTATTCTGGCCATAATCTAGTAACTCACAGAAATAATCGCGCCTGTATGGCATGTGTGAAGATGCACCACTGTCAAGAATCCACGTATCTATATTAGCTTCAGATTATAAACGTTGCTCAGCACTGAATTCAAACGTCTTTTGCTCTTCAGGTTTCCTCTCCGACTTCCTTGGGGCTTGACAATCTCTTGCAAAATGTCCTCTTTTGTCACATTTATAACATATAAATCGATGCTGATTATTTTGAACAAACGTTGAACTTTTTTGCATTTTGTGATTCTGATATTTTCTTTGTGGTTTATAATGTTTCATGGCTACTAAAGCACTCTCAGATTCTTCCTCATTTGTTAAGATCGTTTTCCTATCTAATAATCTTGCTGTTAAGTTCTGAATTGTTTATGAATGTGGATCTAATGACAGCCATGCCTGAAGCAGAGAGCGATACTTTGAAGGCAGTGTACTTAATATTTTTGTCATAATTGCTGTATTACTTATTTTCTCGCCAGTCTCTTTTAATTGTTTTTTTTTATAGGATAAGGGTGACAAACGAGCACACAGTCCACCTGATGGTAAGTGGCTGCTGCGACCCATAGACATCTACATCTATCCTCTATTACAAATCAAAATGTAGATGCGTTGTCACCCGTGAGGACTAAGATGGAATGCCTCATTTTCAGTAAAAAGGGCCTCCGGCCACCTGCACTCACCAAGCGAAACGCAGAGATAAATCTCTACTTCACGCTGGTTTTCTGTGAGGTCATGGTACCACCCCGGTTCGAGCCGGCCCATACGTACGACAGCAAAAGCTGCCGGGTGGCTCTACCACTGTTTAGCTAAGTTATCGATTTTGAAAATATGCTGTGCAATACTATCAGTTGATGACATCTTATATTGATAAAATTTCTCGTGCACTATCATTTTGTTCAGCTCTGATTTTTGTTCGTAAATTGATTCTAACCTTGTCATCACTTCCTTTGCCGTTTCACAAATTTCAATTAATGAAATTTTGTTCAGTTCTATAGACGAAGTTAATGCAAAGTTAAGAAAAATGGCCATCCCATCATTTTTGTCCCACTGTGTCGTATCACCCAACATGGGTTTTTCGCTTTTAAGGCACAATTGACTTGAAATTTCCACTGTCGAAAATCCTTGACGTAAACTTCACAATTCTCATTGAATTTGTGACTTCCATCTTCTTTTAGGTTTTACTATCTAACACTTGCATGTTTCCACCTTTTAAGTTCTGCTCTTTACTCAGTTTATTACGAAGCGTACCTGGGCTCATAACCTATTATTAAGGGACCAAAATAATCATATTGAGTGAGATTTCTAATTAAATTGTTTATTACTATTATGTATTAACGTTAAACACACAGAGTAGAGTAATAAACGCTATGACATGACAAAATTTTCTAGGAGGCATAGATACAAAAAACACACCAAGCGGCAAGGATTAGAACAATTTTTTTAAAGTAACTTATGTTGTATACAGTATGCATTATAAAATTTATTACGTAACAGTTTTACGAGTTTATAGAAAATTTTAATATTTGCCTAGAGGTCATCCGATATTCTTCTATCATTTATATCCATTCTTTCTTGTTTTTTCCTTTCAACTACTTCTTTTACTCTCTTAGTTAGACGTTTATAAACTTCTTTTTTCTTTAAATATCATAATTCATAACGCCAGAATTATTAGCTTTGGTCGCTAGTTAATCTAGCCATGCTCTCTTATTTGCTTTTGATTTGTACCGCATCATCCCACCACAACGTATTATTTTTCCTTTTAACTTTTTCTCTTATTTACACTTTATAACTTACTACAAACATCAACTCTTTTGAAAATTTTCTCAACTTTGTACACAACTAAGATTTAACAGTCAACGTAACAATGTGACACCGAGTACCAATTCACACCATGTTTTAAATAAATTTTAACGTGGTAGAGCCGCTGCAGGTATTATGGTTGTAGTAGAAAAGTGTCGACTCTACCGGGGATGGGCCATGTTCTCACAGATTACCAATGTAATATAGCAGTTTAAAACTGTTGTTTCGTATTTTGAATATTGAGACACTTTTACATGAAATGAAACATTTCATCTTAGTCCTCAGAGGTGACAATGCATCTGCATTTTGATTCTTAATCAAGAAAGATGTACGTACATATTTGAGCCACAACTTTCACTCAAATTCAAGTGAACTGTGAGATTATTTGTTACCTGTGCTTTATAAAATAAAAAATAAAAACTAATATATGCAGAAACACTTCATAAAGATTTCAATATTAATTCCAGTGCTTGACATTGAAAGTTTACAAAGCTGAATAAACCGCAACACATTCTGCATGTTCTGTTAGGGCAATAAGTTGCCCTACTGCAGATAGTTAGCATGTTTCCATATTGCATAATCCAAACCACAGACACGCGATTCAGTAGAGTTATATTAAGTTACAAACGTAAGGCATATATGCAGGTTGTGGTATTTCTTAAGTTGACTGCAACCAGAGCTCTATGTAGTCATTTCATGCGATGACTAATATAAATGGAAACCACGTGGCCTAGTGGTTGAAAAAACTAGCTAAAACTTTGCGGGTGTAGGTATGAAATTATTGGTACTTGGTACTTTGAGCCTAATTGTGATGCAATAATAATAAGCGTTGGAACTAGCCATATTTTGTAAAATAAAGTGAGTCTGGTAGTGCGGGTGTAGGTACCGTCCTCTTCCTATGTTAGCTGTGAAATAGGGTGCTTGCACTGCTATATTTCGGACTGTAGGGTATAAAGGGGCCAGTATAATTACAGGCCGTGAGTAATTTCATCTCATTTCTTAAAGTAACAACGCATTTGTAACCTTCTTTGTTTTTAATTAGTTGCTGGTTTCCACGGACAACAGTAGTCACATACCATGAGATACACTATAAGTTAATTGGTTTAGTTTTATAAAAAGAAAACAACTAGGAATGGGTGGCTCGACATGGGAGTGATTACTAACTCACAGAAGAGCAGCGTAAAATAGCAGCATAATGCTGATGTATTTAGTGTGGTGTTATTATAATTATACAAACCTAGTTAAACCATTGGCTTCATATCGTTTTTTGTTAATTACATGTGTATATTTTATTTATATAACTTATAACTATTTCTCTCATATAATATTTCAATGGTGCATATTAAAAATCTGAAGTTAACTATAGAAGGTATAGTAAAATGTTATACATTTTTTTCTGCATAGTATATCTTGATTGATATAATTTGTGATCGTCGTAACTAATATAAGTAGATAGAACATGTAGGTAATCAATCAATCCAAATCAATTATAATCAATCGAAAGAATTTGTGTCAGAAATGTATGTCAAGGAGTGGGCAAATGACCACCGTAGTACCGTATATATGTGCTTGTAAATAATACATAATGCAAAAATTACAACAGATCACAGATCTAAATTATTATAACTGACATTCAATCAGATTTTTCCCCTAAACTATTAAATCTCATCAACTGTACCACTCAGTTAGGCTAGTAGCATCGGTATGTATTCGGCATAAAGAAGTCGGCTGTCGAATTTGCACGAAGTTGGAACGAGCAATCGCTGTTGCCAGATTTTTTTATAACCACCTACATTTTGTATTTTTCGGTAGTTTTATTATAATTTTCATTATTACATTGTACGAATGAATTGTAGTGATTTCAACTATTATATTATAAAATGTAAATTGTAGAATATAGAAATGTAAATTCAACCTTTCACATATTAAAAACTATGATAATTAATTAAGACAAAGAGAAACAGTTTAAATTACGAAGTTTGCCTAAGTTATATAAAAAGCTGCAGGAGGTTTAATTGTAATTTCAGAACTTATATAATTGTAGCAATTAACAAACTAAAAAGTAAATGTCTGATCTTTACATTTTATAAAAATAAGGGTAACAAGTTACAACACAGTCCGGCTGATGGCCAATAGACGCTATTACATATATATCATCGATAAAGAATCGACAGGTGGTGCTTTCTGCGAGACCTAATATGAAATGCTGCGTTATCACTAAAAAGGATCTTCAGTTAAAGTGTGTATGGTAAGTTGAAATTATTTGTAAACAAAGCAAATGTAAACATCCTCTTTTTAATTTTATAAAATATTAAGGGCGACTACAGCTACAAAGGAAACATTAAGCCACTTATAATGTCAACGACGTCGTAGCGAATGTTTCAAGCAGCGCTAATGGAGTGCTTTATTTGGCACCAAGTAACTTGAACGGGATTCCCGCCTAATGCATGACACATTCAACTCTAAAGTGGAATAAAATTTTATTAAAGTTTTAATAAGGCAAGGGCATTCGTTTGCGTATTACAATGCCACGTTGTTTCAGTGGTCGTAAGCGTGACTGGTGATCAGGTGGTCCCGGGTTCCAATTCCGGGTTGCTTCAAAAATCAGGTATGGCGGAATTTCTTGACAGAGCATTTTCTGTCGAGAAATTGTCAGTGGAGGATCGGAGTCAAGAAATTGGCGGAATCTCACTCTGGTGCTTTGGAGAGCCATCTCTCCGACTGTCGGATTGCCGTCTCACCGGTTTATGAGAGTAAAGAAAGAAGAAGTAAAGAGTATATCTGTGCTTACGCACACACTCGTGAAATTCGGGCGGCAAGCTCTCTGGGCTCACTCATTAACACTTTCACTGTCCGTTTTCCAGACACAATAGTAAGACAATAGCAGTGCCCTATATGTAGTGCACGGGACAGCGAAAGGGTTAATACTTAAGAAGTATAAAAGATTTATTTTCTGGTTTCTATAAATTTTACTCAGAAAACATATGAATCGTTCATTATATCACATAAGTTGTATGTTAACATATTTCTTGATGTTGTTTCTTGAAGCTGATGATATTCAGTTGATGATATATCAATTTTTTTTATAGGATAAGGGTGACAAACGAGCACACAGTCCACCTGATTGTAAGTGGTTGCTGCGGCCCATAGACATCTACATCTATCCTCTATTACAATTCAAAATGTAGATGCGTTGTCACCCGTGAGAACTAAGATGGAATGCCTTTTTTTCCAGTAAAAAGGGCCTCCGGCCACCTGCACTCACCAAGCGAAACGCAGAGGTAAACCTCTACTTCACGTTGGTTTTCTGTGAGGTCGTGGTACCACCCCGGTTCGAGCCGGCCCATGCGTGCGACAGCAAAAACTGCCGCGTGGCTCTACCACTGTTTACATCATCTACATTAAAAATGTCAAATAAAATTATACAAACACTGTTATTTCTTGTAAACGGTATGCAAAATATATTTCAATTCAGGTACGGAATCCTAATAAGTAGAACGAGTCGTCCATTAAACTTTAATATTTAAATTATATAATAAATTCTTATTGTTACTTCATTATTTGGTTAAAATTTAGATGTGCATAGATCTTAATAGGTAATCTGGGTAATTGGAAAGCAAACGATTTGTAACATTTTTATAATTAAAAGAAAATATTAATGTAATTATTCCCAATTAATTTGAATAGATGAATATAAAAAACTTGGTAAAAATTACATTGCCTATATCCGCTTGAATATTAAAATTTAATAAATATTCAGTAAACAATTAAGAATAAATTTAAATGCTTAGGAATTTTTCTTATTTATTTAATGATTTTAAGGAGCATACCAATTTTTTGTACTCGTTTATAGATTTGAGAACCTAAACTCTAACTAGTGAAATACATATAATTTGATAACTCAGACGAAATAATTATTATTATTAGCACTATTATAGTCCACATCATGTCATGATAAAACGATTTTAAGCGACCGCTTCAGGCACTCTTCTCGCCGGTGATTAATAACAAAGATTTTAATTGGTCTTTAATATAGTAGGACAGTTATTATTCATGAAATAAATTTGATGGTTATCTATAAAGCTACGAATATCTTCCGAAATATGATCTAAATTGCTATTGAAAGCACATAATAGCCGTCATTTTAATATGGGAAATGAGGTACGTGGTTTTCGTGGCTGATAATTTGAAATAAATTACCATGTGTTAGCGATATTGTTTAATGATACTTTTTATTTTATGAATTATATATTTATAAAAAATTTTGGAATTTATTAGTTACATTTCCAAAAATTTTAAATATTCGTCTAACATTTTAAGCAAATTGTTTCATTGCCCTTGTAATCAAAACTTAGATTGACTGATGTTTTTTAAATCAACCATCAATTCCGAGGTCAAAGGCCTACAGAAACGATGCATAGGTACACTATATAACACAGTCCAACCATAAAGCAACATAACAGAAGCACTGAAGGTTAGATACATACTGTTTATAGTTTTCTAATACAAAAAGTATGTACATAAATTAAGTATACTCAGAGTCAAGTATTGGTTTTTTATCTTACTGATTTCGCAAAGAGGAGATTTTAAATATTTTTAAGGTTTAAAACCCTCACTTTTTTAACTATTTTAAGCATACTTGATTGATGTCCCACTTACTTGATGATACTCGTAAATGTATAGAAGCAAATGATGAAAAAAAGTAAGAGTGATTCGTGAAAAGCATTTTGAAGGAGATAAATAACAAGGCGCAGCCTTAACGTAGCACGCATGTCGCGTTAACAAAACGTTATTGAAATATGTTTATCCACTCTAAGAACAGCTTAAGGAGCTTATATATTTCTCGGAGGCCGACAACGCACCTGCAATTCCTCCGGTGTTGGAGATGAACAAGCACACAGTCCACCCGATAGTAAGTGGTTGTTGTAGCCCATAGACATCTACATGTATCTTCAATAAAATTAAAATCCGGAGACGTTGTCACCTCTGACGACTAAGATTGGATGTCTAGTTTCCAGTATAAAGGTATCCGCTTCTCTACACTCATTATATGAAGCACAACAGCATTCAGCTGCTATCTTACGCTGGTATTCTGTGAGAGTGCGCTCATTCCTCGGTTGAGCCAACCCACTCGTGCTCCAACTTTATTACATCTTAAGCATAGTTCTACCAAGTAGATACAATCAAATAACTAAAGTTCTGTAATAAAATATTAAAATTATTACAAGAGTGAGTCCTAATATCTAGCAGTAGGCTGAACTTTCGTGTTAATCATACCATAGTATTTAATATTAAAATTACAACTAATCATAATTATTTCAATACAATAGTATTACCGCAATGCAAAATATTTGTTGTTCTGAAACACAATATAGCTTGTTCCAATAGCTTCCAAAGTTTTAGCATTGCGGACCAGAGCACAAGTTTAAACTATTGAAAAACAACCGTCGATTCTTATACGTGCAATTTATTGGAAATATTGTTACTTAACTTTTCGAAAGACCTACGAAATTTATTTTTATAGTGAAACGTGTGACTGGGAAGCTAATAATATATTACTTTATATATGATTTTAGTCACGTTGTTTATATTGATAATATAAAGAGTGAAAAAAAACTTAACCCATATCATCCCGTAGTGTAAGAGGCAGAAAGAAATGAAACAGGAGATGGGCAGCAGCATTTTTCTGACAACTATTGAGGCGGGATGTACATGTGCAATTTATTAATGTTAGACGTCTTCTCATGAAAAGAGAAAATACTAGTTTATAAAAGTAAGAAAAGTAAAGTTAGGCACAAGCCTCCTTTTTATTTCTGACAGGTTTTAGAACAAGGAAGTGTACTACCACTGTCCTGCACTGCTTTCGATATGTTGCGGACTATGTCGTTGATATTTTTGTATTTTTCAAATATCCAGGTTTCTTTACAATGCTTGCCAAATACACAGTAAATGAGCACTTAAACCTCAATAATAAACAACTTCGGTGGTGACGGCAGAGATCGAATAGTTGTTTGCGTACTGTTAAATTTACACCGTGCGGTTAGCCAAGAACTCTCGTGTCTAGTGTATAAAGTTTTGTTTAAATAAATTGTTTAATCCAATTTAACTTACAGAATTCATAACTGTAACATGAAACAACCATCTTCTCACCTAATTTAGAGAAAACAAAACTGTTTTCCACCGCTCTATCTGGCTCTGAGCCAGCGTGAAGTATTCAGATCCTGTCAATACCTTAACTCGTAATTGGATCACATATTTCGTTTTGTTAAATTAAATTGAAGTATTATGCATTCATTTGAATAAATACAAAATTATTTATCTCCTGTCGGGAATGTAAAAAGTAGACCTTTTATAGAATAAACCGTTATTGTGCACATGTGCAAACAATCTACTTTTTTGGATGTCGTGGTCTATGTCTATCCTCCATAAGTAATCAAAATGCAGTTGCGATGTCACACCCAGAGGACTGATATGGAAGGCATCGGTTCCAGTAAAAGGGTCCCTAATTCTCTACACTCACTATACGAATCATAGCCGCATTAAGCTGCTAATTTACGCTGGTATTTTGTGAGAGTCTAATCCGTTCCCGGGCAAGCCTACCTGATTGTGTTCCAACCATAATATAAGCTACATTGTAAGTAGATTTTTGTATTTGCAATCGTTTTCATAAAATAAGGATATTTAACTGTGTGTGAGAGAGAGAGAACAGAATAAAAAGAGAACGTTTTGCAGTTATATTTTAATGCAAGCGACACGCTTGTTGATTATCTTGCTTGTCGTAATTCTGAGTTTTGTGATTAATCTACTGGAAGCAAGAATGTGCAATCTGTGGCAAGCCAACCAGTGTTACGTCGTAATATTTGGCGTTCTTTCTGGATTGAATGCTTCTATTTTAATGCTATAATTTCGTTACGTTCATCAAATACTACATGTGGATTTTATATAAATAAGGGTGACAAATGAGCACATAGTCCACTGGATGGTAAATGGATGCTGTGACTTATGTGCATTTCCTCAATTAAGGAATCAAATACAGATGCTTTTTGACCCTTGAAGACTGAGATGGAATGCCTCGTTTCCAATAAAATGTGTCTCCGGTTTTCTACACTCACTATACAAAACATAGCTGTACGGTATAGGCGCATAAGAGCAACAGGAGCTGGTTCCTTCCTATATTTGAAAATCTTTTATTGAATAAAATATACAAAACTCAAAAAATATATAGATACATGTTTATAACCTGCGTGCGTGCGAGTTGCGATACAGACTTTTGAGTATTACAGAAGGCGCAGGTGCATAATAATAATAATAAAGAAAGAAAAATATTATATCGTGGTGGAGCCATGCTGCAGGTATATTATGCTTGTAGCACGCATGGGTCGGCTAGAACCATGCGTGGTACAACCATACACACTCATAGACTCTCTTACAGAATAGCAGCGTAAAATAGCAGCTCAATGTTTAGTGTGATGAGCATAAAGACCCGGACACCATTTTACTGGAAACGAAGTATTTTGTCTTATTCCTCGGGAGTGGCAACGCATCTGCATTTTATTTTTAGCGGATGATAGATGTAGATGCCTGAGCATCCACTTACTATTGAAAGGCATGTGCGCTCGTTCAACTCCCTCATACTGTCAACGAGCAAACATTTAATATTTCGAAGAAAACCCGAATATCTTTTACCACATATCATCCCGAGAGTATCGTTAAAGGCGGCAGAAAAGAAACAAACCAGGAGATGAGCCGCAGCGTCTTCATAATAACAACTAAAAAAGGGCTGTCCGTCAGCCAAGCGTGGCAACTATGGAAAATTTCCCCCGAGAAACGATATACAGAGAAGGGCTGTGTTCAAGTGTAGACTTTTGATAGGATGTTACGATAACGGAGCAAATATTATTAAAATACCGTTCTCACAATTATTTTTCTATGAGACTCGATAAAATGTATGTACTATGCAAGTGAAATATTCCACATATTTTCACTTGCATAGTTCATGTTAGGACCTTATACACATACTTGGTTACAAAGTTCAGCCATTGCGACGTTACCGTCACGCAATAACTCAATTTTTCAGGCTCAGCGATTATTTAAAAATAAATTACACCTAACTGCCTGGACTGAATTGCCTACTGTTGAGTACAAAATAAATAGTGTTTCGTTGCCTTCTCACTTGTTTCTAATTAAGTGGTTAATATTTATTAGAAGGGATTAGTCATAGTTGCACGTATTATAAAGGCTTAATTTTTTTATTAAACGGCTATAAATATAATTAGGACAATACAGTTATTTTAATAGCAAATGGTTTGTTTGCTATACTTAGCCTTTGTACGAGAAAGAACCAGCCTTCTTATCACCAACAACGATGACTAGTTGAAGATATAGTTCCTTTAGGTACTTCACCGCAAGTGGACCCCACGGACTGATAGTCTCTATAGCAAATGGCACAAATATGTAGTCATCTCTCAAAGACTCATATTTGCGCCACTTACCTAATTCACTGCCTCTGATGCCGCCCCGGCTCTAAATGAGGTACCCTTGAGATGAGATCGCCAAAGTATCTACGCAAGTAGCATCCCACACTTGGGCTTTACCTCTCTCCCAAGGGACCAAGGTCATACCATTGTGTCTTTTACCATCATCTCTAAATATTACACAAGGGTCTTAAATCCAGTGAACATTTATAGAGACAAGGGATGTTTGAATAACATCGTTCAGAGAACTGAGACGGGAGAACCTACTTGCAATTTTCTGGAATGAAAATCCATGGAGAACAAACTCTCGACGCTACTACCACAGGGGCCCTGGTGAGATTGACAAATTGTCGCTCCTAGACGGATATCAAAGGCGATTCGCAAGATTTCCCCAACAATCAATGTGTAGAGTAGAGTTACTTGATGCTAAACCATGTAACCAATTACTAGATCCCTTAGTCAAAATAGCCAGAAGGTGGGAGTGATCTTTGTTACTATGGAAATTATGACACAAATATTTCTGCACACTCCGTGCCAACTATGAAGTAAATTAACGCCCGCCTATGAATATGGTCAAACGCGGGAGGTGACAAGATTATTGAATATTAGTTCAAATCGTGTTCTTTAAGACTCTCAACGTATAACTTCTATACAACTTTTGCGTATAGAACTGATATTATCGGCTGTCAAAAATAAATCAAGATTCATTAGGTAATATAAAGACGGAAAATGAAAGGGAAATAAAGCCAATTGTTTTCTTATCTTTACCGATAAATCAATTATATAATTATAATAGAAAGTCACCTAAGGCAATTTAATTAATCAGTTGTTTTACTTTCATTAAAGCTTTAAATCAGCGTCATCATCATTATCGTCATTACAAAAGTCCACTGCTAAACATAGGCCTCCCCCAAGGAATGCCACAAAACACGCTCCTGAGCTAACTGCATCCATCGACGTCCTGCATGTATTACCAGGTCGTCACTCCATCTATTGGGGAAACGCCCTACACTTCGTCCGCCGGTACGAGGTTGCCACTTCATAATCTTTTTTTCCCGTCGGTTGTCGGCTACTTGAGCTATATGGCCAACCTATTGCCACGTCAGCTTACTAATCCGTTGGGCTATGTCAGTTATTCAAGTGCTACTGCGCAAATCCTCATTCCTATCATAAACATAAGAATATGCGCAGTAGAACCCCTGAGCATATCCCTCTCCACAGCTCGCTTAGCGATGTTGAGCGTCATTATACGGCCAGCAGTGAAGGACCCCGTCTCAGATCCATAAGTCATCACTGCTAACACACACTGGTTATACAATCTCGTTTTCGGAATTTGAGGTATACCTGACGAGAAGATGTGTCGCAATTTCCCGAACTCTGCCCAGCTGAGTTCGATCAGCCAAATGACCTCTCGGTCCATGTTGAACTTACCTAGTCGGACTATTTTTTTATAGTGGAATGTACAAACGAGCATGCGGCTCATCTGATGGTAAGTAACTATCGCCACCCATGAACAACTGCAAAACCAGGGGAACCAAGGAAATCGCAGATGCGTTTCCGGCCTTATAAAAAGGAGTAGGCTCTAATGTTGAAGGTCCTTAAGTCGTATCGGGCCGGAAAATTTGCTGGTGGTTATCGATTCCACAAGGAAGTTGTGCGAGGAAGAAAACATCGTCTAAATCGCCTAGTGGCTGAACGCCAATCATCCAGATGGTGGGGATGGTATTGGAAGTTCTTCCGCAATGTGCGTTCTTGAAATTTGGCGGGTGGGAGAAATCCGAACAATACCTCAGAGCACTTCTCGTGGTAAATGCGAAAGGCAACGCAAAATGATGCAACATCTCTTCGCAGCGCCAATGAATCGAGCCGATTGGATAGGACTTGGTCTTCGACGAATCGAGTCCGTCTACTCCGAATTCAGTCAAATGAAAGAAACTGGTACTGTAAAGCCTCAGCTCAGAGATGGGAACAGTATTCCATGTGAGACCGAACCTGCGCCTTATAAAGCTGCAGACGTTGTGCCGGCTTGAAATACTGTCCCGCTCTGCTGAGTACGCCAAGCTTTTCGGAGGCCAATTTGGCCTTCTCTTCCAAGTGACCACGAAACTGCACGTCACTCGATATGTCGATGCCGGGGATTCCCATACTGACTGAAGCAACAAGGAGAGTGCCTTGAAACTCAAGAGATATGACAAAGGGGTTCTTTGTAGCGATAAACACGCAAACTTGTATCTTCTGAGGATTTAACTGGACTACATTTCATCACCATCATCATCATCATCATTACAGCCTTTCATAAATCCACTGATGAACATAGGCCTCCCCCAAGGAATGCAACAAAGAACGGTCCTGAGCTACCTGCATCCATCGACTTCCTGCATATCTTACCAGGTCGTCACTCCATCTCGTGGGGAGTCGCCCTACACTTCGACTACCGGTCCGAGGCTGCCACTCAAGAACCTTTCTTCCCCATCGGTTGTCGGTTCTTCGAGCTATATGGCCGGCCCACTGCCACTTCAGCTTACTAATCCGTTGGGCTATATCGGTTACTCTGGTTCTATTGCGGATATCCTCATTTCTAAGTTTATCACGCAGAGAAACTCCGAGCATAGCCCTCTCCATAGTTCGCTGAGCGACCTTGAGCTTCCTCATACGGCCAGCAGTGAAGGACCACGTTTCAGATCCGTAAGTCATCACTGGCAACACGCATTGGGTGTATAATTTCGTTTTAAGGTTTTGAGGTATGTCTGACGAGAAGACGTGTCGTAGTTTCCCGAACGCTGCACAGCCGAGTTAAATCCGTCGATTGACCTCTCGGTCGAAGTTGGACTTACCTAGTCAGACTATTTGTCCCAGGTAAACATACTCGTCTACAATTTCGAGCTTAGTGCTCCCAACAACTACCGGCATAGTGTGACATTGACATTAAACATAATCTTTGTTTTGTCCATGTTCACCTTAAGACCTATCCGTTGGGAGATACTATTGAGGTCATTGAGCATAGTGCTAAGATCCTTCAGCGATTTAGCCATTAGAACTATATCGTCGTTAAATCGAAGGTGAGTGATGTACTCGCTATTGATCTTAATACTATATCCTTTCCAGTCCAGAAGCTTGAAAACGTCTTCCAATGCAGCGGTGAAGAGTTTCGGGGATATAACGTCACCCTATCTTACAACTCTCTGCAATTGGATAGGTTTTGTACTCTGGTTCTGTACTCGGATAGCCATCGTTGCCCTACTGTACAAGCACTTCAACACTTCGATATACCGACAGTCAACTTGGCACCGCTGAAGGGACTGCAGCACCGCCCAAATTTCGACGAAATCAAAGGCTTTCTCATAGTCCACATACGCCAGACATAGTGGCAAATTGTACTTCTCGGACTTCTGTACATCTTGCCGAAGGGTATATATGTGGTCTATCGTGCTAAAGCGCTTTTTGGTTCCGCTCGATCGCTTCTTTAATACAAGCTGTTTTGAAGTTGCGTTAGTCCCGCCGCATGCATTTGGATATCTGTTTGTTCAGTTGCCTGTATGCTTTCAAATCTGTTAAAGAATGTAGCTTCATCTCCCGTCTAACAGCCATGAGATTAAGAGTGTGATCGGAGAGTTTTTGTGTTCTTCTGCGGCGGGTTTTGCAGAACATAGCTCTGACCACATGGACAGTTTCCACGAGCTTGCCATTCATATCGTCCACTTCATTGCAGTCTTCTAGGCACTGAAAACGGTTTTGTAGCTCGAGTTGAAAGGTTTCGGGACTTTGGATTAGAGCACGAGGGGAATTCATTAGACGTGACCTCTCCAACTTAACGTTTAGGTTCAGTGATCCTCTCACCATTCGGTGATCGCTACCGGTTTTCACACTCGCGATCACTGAGACATTACTGAACAGTTGTCGTCTGGTCGTCATAATAAAGTAAATCTCATTTTTTGTCTAACCGTCGGGGTTCGAGCAGGTCCACTTCCTGTGGGGCCGATTCTGGAAGAAAGAGTTCATCATAAAGAGTCGCTCTTTCTTCATGAAGTCGGCCAGCTGCTGGCTCCTTGGGTTCCGTTGTCCTATTTCAAATTCCCCTACTATCAGCTCACCGTTCTCTTGTATCTAGTTTTGCATTGAAGTCTCCCATTAACACCGTATATTGGGTTTTGGAGGAATGCATGGCTCTAGAGATATCCTCATACATTTCCTCCACCTCCTCATCGGGGTGTGCCGTGGTTGGTGCGTAAACCTGTATTACCTTCAGTATATACCGTTTGGTGATTCTGTGTATAAGGTACGCAACCCTTGTTGACACACTCGATCTTTACAACGTTGATAACGAGAGACTTGTGGACGATGAATCCGACACCTCCTTTGGACAGATGGTCGCCCTCCCGATGATAGAGCAAGTTGCTTGATTCGAGGATTACCGTCTCCTCCTACTCTCTTCGGACTTCGGATAATCCTATAATATGCCAGCGTTACTTATCTATATCTTGTTCCAGCTCCACGATGTTCTCGTCAGTCCTCAGGGTGCGTGCGTTGTACGTTGCCAGGTCGAGTCGTCTAAGGTGGCAACCGAACCTCCACCGAAGATTCTTCGCACCACCTGCCCCGCCGTTATCATGGTCGCCACCGTAGAATAACGGGGAATAACGGGGCCGTGGGGAACTGGGGGCCGTCTCTTTGTTACTTTCTTCATACGGGGGTATTTGCCATAGTTGCCACGCTTGGCGAGCGGGATGGCAACCGCAGTTTTCTTATTGTAGTTTTGGCTACTATCAGGAAGATGCTGCTGCCCATCTCCTGCCTGTTTCCCTTTGTCGCCTTTTACGACACCCACGGGAAGATATGGTGTAGTGGATATTCTTGACCGCCACTACACTACATTTAGTCACCCCCAATCTGAGACTTTGTTTAGCAGAGACTCGATATCAGACACAAGTTTGGTCCGGTACTCGGCGACGTTTTCCCAAGAAATATTGGCACAGCCAATGTATAGAGCAGCACTAGTGCTGTTATCCGTATAGCAATGAATGTTACTGGTTTGCAACAAATCAATGATATGCAGAAGAAATAGTTTTGGTAATAGCACGCAGCCTTGTGGAACACCAGCGTTAATAGGCTTGTAGACGGAGCATGCACCGTCTACAACGACCTTGATGCTCCGATTTGCAAGAAAGTTGGTGATCCAATTGCACAATTTCTCGGAAAGCCCAATGGAAGGGAGCTTCGAAAGAAGCGATTTGTGGCAAACCTGATCGAAGGCATTCACAATCTCCAACCTAACGGCCAATTGGCCCTTGGACTCTACTGCCTCCGCCCTTCTATGATTCAGTTAAAACAGAAGATCACCAGCTGATCGAAACTGACGAAAACCGTATTGGCGACTACTAATCCGCTGGTGATCCTCAAGGTGCGGTGCTCAAGGTGCTTCATGCCAGGTCATTTAATGCTGCCAATTGAATGCTTAAATCAGCGTTACCTGGATATAATTATTAGGAATCATTATCATCATCATTAAAGTCCACTGCTGAACATAGGCCTCCCCCAAGGAATGCCACAAAGCACAGTCCTGAGCCACCTGCATCCTTCAACTTTCTGCATATCTTACCAGGTCATCAGTCCATTTGGTAGGGGGACGCCCTACACTTCCTCTGCCGGTACGAGGCCGCCACTCGCAAAACTTTTTTCCTCAACGGTTGTCGGTTCTTCAAACTATATGGCCGGCCCATTGCCACTTCAGCTTACTAATCCGTTGGGCTATGTCGGTCACTCTGGTTTTACTGCGGATATCCTCATTTCTAAGTTTATCACGCAGAGAAACTCCGAGCATAGCCCTCTCCATAGCTCGCTGAGCGACCTTGAGCTTCTTCATCCGGCTAGCAGTGAAGTAGTAGAAGAAGTAGCAGTGACGACGTCTCAGTACCATAGGTCATCACTGGCAGCACACACTGATTGTACAGTCTTCTTTTCAAGTTTTGAGGTATTCCTGACGAGAAGATGTGCTGTAATTGCCCGAACGCTGCCCAACCGATTTGAATCCGTCGATTGACCTCTCGGTGGAAGTTGGACTTACCTAGTCGGACTATTTGTCCCAGGTAAACATACTCGTCAACAACTTCGAGCTTAGTGCTCCCAAAAACTACCGGTATAGGTGTGACATGGACATTAAACATGATCTTTGTTTTGTCCATGTTCATCTTAAGACCTATCAGTTGGGAAACACTATAGAGGTCATTGAGCATAGTGCTTAGAAAATATCAGGAATATAACAATTTATTTTTGCTGTGTAGTAACGGCATAAGGGAATCCACTAACAAATCATTACACTATAATATTAATTATTATCCCGTGGAAGTCGTAAGGGACACGGAGAAAAACTGGACTAGGAAATCGGCAGTAGCATCTTATTATTTATAATAATAATCAAGAATCGCGCTCACAAACTCGCGTGCCAAGCGTGTAGCCATGGGAAATGAATCAATCTATAGGGGATGTTCAGCAAAGGACTTTTAATAGGTTGTTATCAATGAAATATTCAGCAGAAGACTTTGATATGCTGTAATGATGATGATGATAATAGACAGAATGAAATTTTTAACATTTTAAATCCTAGAAGTATTAAAATATTGTTTTAGAAAGTTTTTGAGCGTAATTCTGACTCTGATAAAAAAATAGGTTGCCATTTAAGTACATTTAAGTAATCGTTCACTCTTCTTTATTAAAAAGAATACATCTTTTTAGAATGTGAATAATCCAAGACGAAATTGTTTCACGATAAAACTAATATAACTCGTAACTCGTAAATCAACAAAATTTCATGCTTAGATAAAAACGGAATGCAAAAGGAATCTTGATCACAGGGGAAGTTTTTAAAATATTTGGCACTGGTTTTAACAAGTTTTGGCTAGCGGAATTTGGTTATATGTATGGTACAATAATTTACCACAAGCGATTTCTTTAAAAAATTTATTTATAAAAGTTTATATAAAAATATAAAACAACCTTTTTTACAGTGGTAGAGCCACGCGGCAGCTTTTGCTGTCGCACGGATGGGCCGGCTCGAACCGGGGTGGTACCACGACCTCACAGAATACCAGCGTGAAGTAGAGGTTTACCTCTGCGTTTCGCTTGGTGAGTGCAGGTGGCCGGAGGCCCTTTTTACTGGAAATGAGGCATTCCATCTTAGTCCTCACGGGTGGCAACGCATCTGCATTTTGATTCGCAAACGAGGATAGATGTAGATGTCTATGGGCCGCAGCAACCACTTACCATCAGGTGGACTGTGTGCTCGTTTGTCACCCTTTCCTATAAAAAAAAACCTATATATTTATTCTTGAAGTGAAAATTTATACGAATTTTGAAACACATTTCACGCACGAAGGAGTATGATTTTTGGCATGGTTAAAGTGTATGTAGAGAGGGCGTGGGGAAATTTAAAATTTTGTAACATTTAGTATGTTTTACAAATGCATTCAGGTAAATAAAATAAACCTTCATTGTTTACGTTCATACTATCGATGTCAAACATATGATAGTCTGTAGTCGCACAGAGTAGAAATTCAAAATTTTTAATTTTAATCATTTTAATTTGTTGGCAAAAATAGTTACTACTTAATTTTGTGTGACCTTTGGGGTAGGCCTATGATCAGCAGTAGGCTTTTTATAGGTTGTAATGCATGAATATTTGCATTATTCTTACATAAGGTTTAAAGCAAACCTCTAGGACTTTAGTCTTAGTTTTTAATTGCAGACTTAGTTTTGAATTGCAGTAATTTATTAGCAAATAGTTTCTTTAAGAATTTTTTCTATTTACGCGAACACAACACAATAAATATTTTTTGTGGATTTCATCGCGTTTAATTTACTTATTTTTAATTCCCAACATTTCGCGTGCATTAAAGCACCCATGGTCACAAGGGGGGAGAGAGATGTTTGACATTTCGATGTCACAGTTAGCCTACCTTCAGTTTTTAAATATTTATTTTAGGTCCAATCTGCGCAGAACATCTGGAAATAAAAATAAATAAATTAAAGACGATAAATTCCATAAAATTAGTTTAAATATATACTTTTTTTATCACCAGACACCTTTACCTTAGACTCAATACTATTCGCAAAACTTTACTGAGAATTCGATGCAGCGGTTTAATGGTTTTGATTTATAATACAATACTATTTGTGTTCATTGTAAGTTATTGGACGATTGTTATTTGCGGCCAAAATAATAATAAAAGTTATATCAAAGCATTAGCATTGAAATTAAACTTTTAATAAAATAATTAAAAGTCGATTTCACTGAAGTAAAAATTTCCACTTAATATCATCTGAAGTAGTTCTAATAAACTAATACATAGTTCATAGTTTCTAAAAAAAATTCTGGTATCTTAGTACCCAACTCAATTTAATGATGGTATCTTAGTACCCAACTCAATTTAATGATGGTATCTTAGTACCCAACTCAATTTAATGATGGTATCTTAGTACCCAACTCAATTTAATGATGGTATCTTAGTACCCAACTCAATTTAATGATGGTATCTTAGTACCCAACTCAATTTAATGATGGTATCTTAATACCCAACACCAATTTAATGGTTGGTATCTAGGTACCCAAACTCAATTTCATGATAGTAATACGTTCCATAACACTCGCCCTTCTCTTTCGGTTTATTTGTTATACAGACTGCTTCCATTGCTGTGCCATTTAGAGAGTGCACGAGACGGTGACTGCACAGAACGCAATAGTGAAACGAACCAAAGGTTTAGGAGAAATGTGATACATTTGAAGAAAGTAGGAGGCGATTGGACGACTATTCCACCCGATCAGAATGAAAAAGAACAAAATCTAGACCAGGATAAAGAAGACGAAAATATGTAATAATTAATACAGACACAAGCTGATTTGTGATTGTTATGAGTTATAAAAAAAAATCTTGATAAGAAAGAGATGTAGTGTTTGCATATATATAGTATAGAGTAAATATTGTTATTTGATTATTTACTAATAATTTACCATGCACAAATACACAAATATACATTTATATATAAGTCACTGTCTCAAGCGCACCGCGCCAGTTACACGAGAACCTCGGGCGAGAGTGGACGTGTTTAGTTAAGTGCGTGCCGAGCCTGTGTTACACTAAAGTGATTAGAGAAGATAGCAGACAATACAAGTGGCAACGAGGAAAAAGATAAGTACTCATTTAGAATAAAGATAAAATCAAAAATAGGTTAGTAATGTGCAACTATTAGCATTGCAATTGTAAATTAATTCCTAGAGTACCCGCGAAAAAAAAAACTGTGGATTATAAATTATGATTTATTGTTTTTAACCCTGTTATTATCATTTTCATAATTTCTAATTCCTACTCCTTCATAATCTTCTCTTCTTCTTCTCAAATTCCGTGTAGTGGCGGTCAAGAATATCCACTACCCCATATCCTCCCGTGGGTGTCGTAAAAGGCGACAAAGGGAAACAGGCAGGAGATGGGCAGCAGCATCTTCCTGATAATAGCAAAACAACAATAAAAAAAACTGCGGTTGCCAACCCACTCGCCAAGCGTGGCAACTATAGCAAATACCATCCAATGATTAAAGCAACAAACAGACGGTCCCAGTCCCCGGCGGCCCCGCTATTCCTGGCTACGGTGGCGAACATGGTAACGGCGGGGCAGGGGGTGCTAAGAATCTCCGGTGGAGGTTCGGTTGCCACCATAGACGACTCGACCTGGCAACGTACAACGCACAAACCCTGAGGACTGACGAGAAGATCGTGGAGCTGGAAGAAGAGATAGACAAGTTGCGCTGGCATATTATAGGATTATCCGAAGTCCGAAGAGAGGGGGAGGACACGGTTATCCTCGAATCTGGCAACTTGCTCTATCACCGGGAGGGCGACCATCTGTCCCAAGGAGGTGTCGGATTGATTGTCCACAAGTCTCTCGTTAACAACGTTGTAAAGATCGGGAGTGTGTCGACGGGGGTTGCGTACCTTATACTCAGAATCACCAAACGGTATTTGCTGAAGGTCATACAGGTCTACGCACCAACCTCAGCACACCCCAATGAGGAGGTGGAGGAAATGTATGAGGATATCTCTAGAGCCATGCATTCCTCCAAAACCCAATATACGGTGTTAATGGGAGACTTCAATGCAAAACTAGGCACAAGAGAGAACGGTGAGCTGAAAGTAGGGAAATTTGGAATAGGGCAACGGAACCCAAGAGGCCAGCAGCTGGCCGACTTCATGGAGAAAGAGGGACTCTTTATGATGAACTCTTTCTTCCAGAAGCGGCCCCACAGGAAGTGGACCTGGTCGAGCCCCGACGGTTCGACAAAATATGATGAATTCATTATGACGACCAGACGAGGGTGAAAACTGGTAGCGATCACCGAATGGTTAGAAGCACACTGAACCTAAACGTTAAGTTGGAGAGGTCTCGTCTAGTGAAGTCAATGCTCCGTCCCCTCGCGCTCTGTTCCAAAGTCCCGAAACCTTTCAGCTCGAGTTACAAAACCGTTTTCAGTGCCTAGAAGACTGAAATGAAGTTGGACGATATGAATGACAAGCTTGTGGAAACTGTCCATGCGGTCGGAGCTAAGTTCTGCAAGACCCGCCGCAGAAGAACACTAAAACTCTCCGATCACACTCTTAATCTCATGGCTGTTAGACTGGAGATGATGCTACATTCTTCAACAGACTTGAGAGCATACAGGCATCTGAACAGACAGATCTCCAAATGCATGCGGCGGGACTTACGCAACTTCAATACAGCTCATTTTGAAGAAGCGATCAAACGGAACCAAGGCTCCAAATTCTTTGCCAGAGATCTGTATGCCAGAAAGAGCCAACTGTCAAAGCTGAAGACAGAATAAGGCATCATCGTTTCCGCGACACCTGAGATATTGTGTGAGATTGAGAGGTTCTATGGGCAGCTGTACACGTCATCGTTGGAGCCACACGCAAGTGTGAGTAACGATCCAAGTGCGAGTCTCATCGGACACTATTCCGATGATATCCCGGACGTCATTCTGAGCGAGATTAGAATGGCTCTCCAGCACCTTAAATACGGTAAGGCCCCAGGCGAGGATAGAATTACAGCGGAGCTTCTGAAAGCGGGTGTAAGACCGGTACTTGAAGTCCTTCAGAAACTCTTTAATTCCGTCCTCCATGGTGGCATTACAACGGAGGCGTGGAGCAGAAGTGCGTTGGTCTTGTTCTTCAAGAAAATTGACAACGCTCTCTCGAAGAACTACAGACTGATTTTCCTTCTGAGCCGGGTCTACGTGCTGTTTTCGAGAGACATTACGAATCGTCTCGCGCGCAGACTTGACGACTTCCAGCCTCCCGGACAAGCCGGTTTCCGAAAGGGCTTTAGCACCATAGACCACATACATACCCTTCGGCAAATTGTACAGAAGTCCGAAGAATACAATTTGCCACTATGTCTGATGTATGTGGACTATGAGAAAGTCTTCAATTTCGTCGAAGTTTGGGCGGTGCTGCAGTCTCTTCAGCGGTTCCAAGTTGACTGTCGGTATATCAAAATGCTGAAGTGTTTGTACAGTAGAGCTACGATGGCTATCGGAGTACAGAACCAGAGTACGGAACCTATCCAATTGCAGAGAGGTGTAAGACAGGGTGACGTCATATACCAGAAACTCTTCACCGCTGCATTGGAAGACGTTTTCAAGCTTCTGGACTGGAAAGGATACGGTATCAACATCAATGGCGAGTACATCACTCACCTTCGATTTACCGACGATATCGTCCGTATGGCAGAATCGCTGGAGGACCTAAGCACCATGCTCAATGACCTCAATAGTGTCTCCAAGCGAATAGGTCTTAGGATGAACCTGGACAAAACAAAGATCATGTTTAATATCCACGTCACACCTATGCCGGTAGTTCTTGGGAGCACTAAGCTCGAAGTTGTGATGAGTATGTTTACCTGGGACAAATAGTCCGACTAGGTAAGTCCAACTTCGACCGAGAGGTCAATAGACGGATACAACTCGGCTGGGCAGCGTTTGGGAAACTACGACACATCTTCTCGTCAGACATACCTCAAAACCTTAAAACGAAATTGTAAAACCAGTGCGTGTTGCCAGTGATGTCTTACGGAACTGAGACGTGGTCCTTCACTGCTTGCCGTATGAGGAAACTCAAGGTCGCTCAGCGAGCTATGGATAGGGCTATGCTCGGAGTTTCACTGCGTGATAAACTTAGAAATGAGGATATCCGCAGTGGAACTAGAGTAACCGACATAGCCCAACGGATTAGTAAGCTGAAGTGGCAGTGGGCCGGCCATATAACTCGAAGAACCGACAACCGATGGGGAAGAAAGGTTCTCTAGTGGCAGCCTCGTACCGGTAGGCGAAGTGTAGGGCGACCCCCCACTAGATGGAGTGACGACCTGGTAAGGCATGCAGGAAGTCGATGGATGCAGGTGGCTCAGGACCGTGCTTTGTGGCATTCCTTGGGGGAGGCCTATGTTCAGCAGTGGACTTATGAAAGGCTGTAATGATGATGATGAATGAATCTTCTCTTTGAATAATCTTAATAGACGAAATTTATGCATCTTCTTATTTATTTGTAGTTATTGGAATACTGACATCAAATTGTTTCTTGTAGTTTAAGAATCTTTACATAATATCATTGTTGTATATCTCTCAAATCTCAATATATCTTTAGAAAGCTCTTTTGGCCCTTCCTACCACAAATTGCACTGTTTTTACTCCGTCATAAACATGCCTCTATATGCAATGTAGGCGAGGGTATCAAGAGATAGTACATGGTGCCACTAACTGATTGTTAACATTGTCGGTTATTTCTACAACTCTATTGGCAACAAATTATTTCCATCTATTAGGTGCGCCAAACCACGACAGAAATATTGACGAGTCTGTCCACGCGTTTTTTTGAACTGATGGTATTCTCATTGCCAAACCGATTTTCTTAAGAAGTAGCTTAGCTTAAGAACAGCTCCGCAAAGCTCTAAGCGTGTTAAATTCACGGTTTTCAGAGGGATCACTCTTGTTCTCATAGCAATGAGTGATGTATTAATAGTGCCGTTGAGTTTCACAACTTTGCAATATACGG
Organism: Parnassius glacialis; assembly: GCA_033319125.1. Classification (NCBI taxonomy): domain Eukaryota; kingdom Metazoa; phylum Arthropoda; class Insecta; order Lepidoptera; family Papilionidae; genus Parnassius; species Parnassius glacialis. The sequence goes on along the minus strand of JAVANC010000006.1, from coordinate 51,726,974 downwards.
CTACTCTATAAGCACGTGATGATGCGTCACAAAAACAAGAATTTGTATCTGTTGCTTGTTACAGTTCATTGTGTGCAACCATCTAAGTATGGTATACCTTGTTGATGTACTGGAAGTCTGCCCGTAATGTTAATCATTCTGTTTCAAGGGTGGAGCTTATTTTGTAATGCCACTAAACTTCTTCCAGCCATAATTTTTGTACAAACATTTTCACCATGATTACTCTCGGTGCAATCCATTCTACAGGATCGTATATTTGATAATTTTTCAGGAAGATGAAAATTAAAGCAAAATTCGTCAGCGGCTAGGTTCCAGAGGATAACTAAAGCCTTAATTTTTCCATCTTTTTTAAAATATACGTATGCTTTGGAATATCTTTCATTTAGTTCTATTGACTTCATAAATTTGACACTATTGGGAGACCATTTTTTGAGTTTATATCCTGATTTTTAAGACTTCTTCTTCTGTAACGCCACCCGATATAACGTGGTCTACGTAAAAGTCAAAAGTAAGGTGCAAACGTTGTTCCGAAGGTAACATTGAGTAACCGGTAATGTTTAACTTCTTGCGGAGTGTCACTTTTCCATAAAATTCTCTGGTTATCTCTGCCGTACTTGGTTACTAATATCATTCTATACATTTCTGAACGTTTGATGCGAAGTAAATGGAGTGTATTCGCCATCGTATAATGCTTCGAAGATCTTTTTGAATGATCGGTCCCATTAGCAGTTCGTGGTTAGATAGCGTGATGTAGCAGATACACATATTGTTTTGTTTGTATTTTATTTACTGATATTTCCTCCATGTGACCTAACTTATTGTAGTCTTCAATAACTTATAGATATTCTCTTTGTAACTGTAGTGACCTTTGAAATCTTCTCTCTAACTATGTCAATCTGTTTAGTGATGTTTGGCGTGTTAATCGTTAGGCTGGTTTTGGGTTTTCTGTTTTATGTGGTAAATTGAATACACATCTGCTTCGTCTTTTCATAAATTTCTTCAAAAAATCTTTCTTATTTGATAGGTTTGCTCTTCGGGTCTGTATTTATTTTCTGTAATGTCTTCAGTAATTATTAAACATCTAACTGATGATGTATTTTTTTATAGGATAAGTGTGACAAAGAGCACACAGTTCACCTGATGGTAAGTTGTTGCTGCGGCCCATAGAAATATACATCTAACTTCTTTTTCTCTTTATTAGGAATAACAAACAACTACATAGTATAATTTTACACAAAATAGTGTTAGCTTAATGAATAATAACAATAAATATGTAGTCAAATACACTGTCCACATATTAACAAATGTGAACATAAACTTAAGTTATCGGACGCGATTAGATGCTAAGCAACAACAGCTGATCTTGAGTACGTAGTTAGGTACAGTCACCAGCAAAAATGTAAACACCTTCGTTTAACGTTATTATAGTAATATTAACGTTTGTACTTAATTAAAGCTGCAAACATGCCAGTGCGACTGCACATAATATCAAAATTAATCGTTATCAAAACATAATTAAAATTAACATATTTATAAATGTAGCCTAGGAGAGATTGCTGTTAAACACTGTGCAACTGTACGTTTTATTCCGTACGGTATTGATGATTTAAGTGGTGTATAATCTTCGATTACAAATCAAAATGCAGATACGTTGTCACCCGTGAGGACTAAGATGGAATACCTCATTTCTAGTTAAAATGGTCTCCGGTTCTCTACACTAACCATACGAAACACAGCAGCGTTAAGCTGCTATTTTACGCAGGTATTTTGTGATGGCATGGATCTTCACCGGTTGAGCCGACCACTGTTGGACTAAAACGTCATTTTCTTGTGTATTTGTCTCTATATATCCAAATAAAATACAGCCCTGGTTGGTTCTTTGAGCACATGGCGTGCCTGGCAGAACTTTGATATAATATTTGCGTATTTTTTCTAACACCTGAAAGTAAGTCTATTGAACCTCGTGTATGATATCTAGGATCTGCCAAGTTGAGTCCTTTTATATTTGGCCAATTGTTTGATATTTAATTTAAGTTTAATAGATAGTTTCGGAAAGTGTCTTAGTGGTCAGTTGCTTGGGCATCACGTAAGTTTATATTTCTAAACAAAAGGTTGAATCCCAACGTGATTGAAGTTCTAACCGCACTACTTATTTTAGGCCAACACTTGAAGATCCTACACCAACTACATTTTCTTTGACTGATTTCCGTGTGGTTTTAAGGCGTTGTGCTGTCCTTTCGTTCATTAAGGATGCTTCAGAGCCTTGGTCGACAAGGGCTTTCAAAATTGTAGTATGATCTTGCGTGCTTTATGCAATCACTTCTGCCATTGCTAAGAAAGCTATATTGCTTTTAGCAGTAAAATGTGAAGCAATCATCGTTGAATTCAACTAACTCGTCTTCACTTACATGCGATTGTGACACTAGTTGTGAGTTGCTCGTTTATCCCAAAATAACTTCTTGTCTTGCTTGAAATAAGAGCGAATGATGACGCTTTCTACAGACGTGACAAATCAACGGTATGCGATATTTTCTTTCGGTGTGCTCCACTACTAAACAGTTAAATAATAAATTGTTCTTCTTTGCATATTCACTTCTTTCTGTTAGTTGCATTTTGTTCTTTACAAAATTTGTGACCTTCTTTTAACATGATGTAGACCTTCTCGGAAATTGAACTACGAAAGGATTTTTATCGTATGGTATTTATTTTTGTTTATGAGGTTCTTTTAGTTCTATCCTACGAAAACGGCTTTCAAATCTTATTTTTTTTAAATATGAAATGCAGTACTTTGTTTTCGCAGCAGCGTCGTTAATCGTACTCTGATTGCTTCTATTCGGCTCGAAAATGGACCATATGTTGTTATGGTTAAGTTACACTGTTTGAATTACTTAGAAATGACAGAAAAATGCGTGTATTTTTAGTAATGATTTATTCAGACTGACTTTATAAAATAAACAATTAGACTTTATATTCGCTAAGCATGGGTTATGAGTGGTATACGTATTATGTATACGTTCGTACGTGTACGTGTTTGTGAGCATTTGTTACTTGTTACTTATTATGCATTGATGTATGTTTATTTGTGTTCTGTAAACATTTGTTTATAATATTCATGTCTGTTTGTATGTAAATGTGTGTACGTATGTATATACGAATAAATGAAGCTAACAATCAATTAAATGTATTTAAACTAAATTAAATTTTATTACATTTCATAATCAATTATCTTAATTCAAAGTGAACTTGTTTTCCATCCGGATATGCATTTGAAAAAATCTAAAATTGCAGAAGTCTTTTTAATAAAGTTGCTCTGCGATTGATAATCCACACTTCACATTCCGCATCTCGAAATCTGGTTCTTATAACCATTTATTTTTTTTTACAATTTTTACATAATTAGGCTGACCGACGAGAACATAGGCCACTGATGAAAAGTGGATGCTATGACCCATAAACATACCCTTGTTTAAGAATAAAAATGCAAATGAATTTTCACTCCTGAGGTTTAAGGTGGAATGCATTCCAGTAAAATGTGTCTGCGGTTCCCTACACCCACCACATGAAATACTGTTATTTTATGCCAGGATTTTATGAGAGCGTGGTCCTTCCACTGTTGAGCCAACCCATCCTTGCTGCAACTATAAAACAACTACAGCATGGGTCTACCTTGTAAAATATATTGTTTGGATTAAAACTAGTAGATTGATTTTTTTCACGGAATTAGTACTACTAATAATTCATAGCTGGATTTAGTATTTTATCAAACTTGTAATTTTTTGTTGAAATTGTCACGTTTTTTGTGTGCATTGAAGATTACACTATAAAAAGTATCGCTATATTTGATAATCAACTTTTCATCCCGGATTGATAAACGATCTGCATTTCATAAACACCTACATATTCCGTCGATTAAGAATCATAATATAGATTTGTTGTTACCCCTGAGGAATTGAGTAATGCACGTTACCAGAAAATTGGGCCTCTGGTTCTATGCATTCACTATATAAAACACAGTAGCATTACGCTTTTGTTCTGTACAAGCGTAGCCCTCCCCCGTTCAAACCGACCCACTCGTGCTGCATATATAAAAAAATAACAAAAATATTGAGAAATCTGACATTATTTTAAATTTTTATTTCGCCATTCATAAGCAAGTATTGGGGTGGGGTAGTTCAGGGGCTAAGCACTCACTTTAATTTTTTTCAGATCGCGAGCAACCCAGGTTTGGTCCCCGCCGGCACCAATGAAATTGTTAATTGCAATTTCAAGTGCTGATTAACCACGTGCTCGGTGTTGATGGAAAATATCCAGAGGAAACCTGAAGCCCGCCAACACCAAGGCGAAGAGCGAAGTCAGAGGTTTGCTTGCCCTAAAACCCTCTCAGAAATGAGAGGAGGCCTGTGCCCAGCATTTAGGCGATGTAGGCTGTAACTTTATCTTTAAATTTATTCAAGATTATGCTATACATTACTTACGGTATGAAAATAATATGTGTTCTCATACCGTGCCATAATACGGTGTATCACAGAACAATATTACTCTCTAGCAATAGGCTGTGAAAATTCTAAATTTAATGTTAATATTCTTAATTCTCGCTATCTAATTATGTATATTTTAATATTTAAACCACCTTGACATTTGATTCTATTGAGCAGCAAAATAATTTAACATTTAATTTGGAATTAGTTTAAAATGATATACTTTGACTCTATTTATGAGAAAGCATAGTTTATAAATTAATAAAAACGTGTTATAAAATTTTGTAAATGGTTTTGCTATGTTATCCTCTTCATAAACGTCTAAGAATGATAATGAATTTAAATGATTGCAGAAATTGTTAATATTACTTTCGGTGTATTGCCTTCTCAATATATAATAATGCCCAGGAGATTTTGTTGTATCTTTTAATAAAAAACGTTACGTTTGCCCCATGTGATCTAATAGACCAAATTTATGGACTTTCCCGATAGCTCCTTGAATATTACTTGCTATTTGGTCTATACACGTATGTTGTCTTGTTTTTCCCGTTATGTGCATTTGGAATCCATAGCTTTTTAATGTAGTTCTTAATCTATTACATTTATTATTCAATATTAACTGTTCAATATTTATGTTAAAGTCACCCGCAATTATAACTTTTTGTTAATTCTTTCACGTAGCTTATGTAATAAAGCATTAAGTTTAGTAAAAAATACACTTATTTCCGAGTTTCGTGTTCTATAAATACAAACAATGACACATTTTTGTTCAGTCAATTCTACACCGCAACATTCAAACTTAATTTCCTATGAAAAAAGGTTGTACAAATTCTAAAATACGATAACTGAAATTGTGTTTTACAAGAATACACACACCATTAAGTTTTGATTCTTTTCTTGAGAAATTGGTAGCCAGTTTAAAGTTTGAAAAAATTACGATTTCTTCATCTCAATTTTTAACAAATGTTTCAGTGTGACAAATCATGTCCATTGGTTCTTCAATGTAATTAAATTCTGTGATGCATGCCTCAAGTACGTCTAATTTGCCTAGTAACCCTGCTATGTTTTGGTGAAATACTCGCATATAGGTATTTCCTGTTTTATGCATTTTATCATTTATTAAAATACTGTTTCTAGAGATATCTAATGCCTTATTTTCGAAGTAAATTATTTTGTTGTAGGACTGGAAAGTAAAATAGGAGAGTTCCTTTTTTGAACTTTAAAAGTTCCTTTTAAAGTTCAAAAAAAGGAATAAAAAAAAAGAAGGAATAGGAGGACTAAAGGATTTTTATCGTTTTCGCCAACACAAATATTAATTTTGTCTGACAAACCATAGTCTTGATTGAGAACACAACTTTTTAATTCACTTTCAGTTAAGGCATCATGTTTTGTATAACCGATTATATCATATGCCTCATATTTAGTATGTTTTCTCGAAAGAAGCAGCGCTGAGGCTAGGCCGACACATTGTTGCGTCCCAAATAGAAATATTTTTCTCTTTTTAACATTGAAATTTATTTGACTCATATACTGAATACCTTTCTCCAACTTAGTTTCTAGTCTTGCCACCTTTAGCGCTGCTTAATCTTATTTATTAGGTGTTTGCGTTGCTAAATCTAATTTATTAGGTGTTTGTGTTACTAAATCTAAATTTTTAGGTGTTTGGAGTAATACGTCGTTCTTTGAGCTTTTAGTTTTTAGGACTATTTAATGAACATATCATGAGTAATCTTTTGGTTTTTACTGCTAAATTTTCAACCTCTTTTTATAGTCCTGTTTCTCAAGAATAAGCTCTTCTATTTCCATATGCGCACTGTCTAATTCAAGTTGTAATTCGGAGTTTCTTTGCTTTAATTCAATAGATTCATCAATTACTAATGTCGATAGATCTGGTAAGCTTTTCATTATGTTTGAACATTTGGATGATAAAGAAGTTTCAGAGTCCGAGTATGTTTCTATTTGTTTGCGATTTTTCATTCTTTTTTGGAAATTATTGGTAGTTAATAGTTGATGACATATGTTTACACTTTCATTTTTACTTGTATGCAGCATTTCATATTGTGTGACGTAATTTTTTGAGATATTGACTTGTTTTTAACGCTGTCAGAAATATCAGCATTAGGTGAACATATTTTTTAGCATTTTTCTTATGTATGCACTGGTCACATTTCCATTTGGATTTTTCTTTCAATATTCATAGCATTAAATCTTCTACTTTACATATTTATGCAATTGAAATCATATTCTTAATTGCAAATAAAACATTTAAAGATCTTTTTAGAAGTGATCACTTTCTTGGAATGGATGCGGATATTAATAATTGTCTTTATAGAAGAATCTTCTTTTACAAATTTTTGTATTTCTGTGATGACATTTCAACAAAGGTTAATAAAATAAGTATTATTTTATTTCATTTAGGTCTCTTTCTTGTCAAGTAAAAAAGTAAAAAAAATTGGCTTATGATGATACACAGTAAATAATGAGATATGCAACTGACGTAGTCTTGGGTATAGTACGTATCCGCAATGTATTAGCGCCAATACTTGTTTACATCACCGTCCAAAGTTCATTATGTTTAAGTAAACAACAGATTTATAGACTAACAAACTTTTGTTTAAACAAAATTTAAAAAATCACCCATTATTACATTATAATTTGGAATTGTTCATAATTTATTTTGATTATCTTGTAACTTACAATAATTTTTATTTATTTTTTTTAAAGGAGAGCGGGCAAACGAGCATGCGGCTCACCTGATGGCAAGTGTATACCGCCGCCCATGAACAACTGCAACACCAGGGAAATCGCAGATGCGCCGGCCTTTTGAAAAGGAGTAGGCTCTTTTCTTAAAGGTCCCTAAGTCGTATCGGTCCGGAAAAATCGCTGGTGGTAATCGATTCCACAAGGAAGTTGTGCGAGGAAGAAAACTTCTTCTAAATCGCACAGTGGTGGACCGCCAATCATCCAGATGGTATGGATGGTATCGGTAATGTGCGATGGTGAAATTGGGTTGCTGGAATTAGTCCGAACAATTCTTCTGAGCACTCCACGTGATAGAAGCGATAAAATACGCAAAGAGATGCAACATCTCTACGCAGTGCTAATGAGTCAAGCCGATCGGAAAGAACTCGGTCGTCGACGATTCGAACCACTCTGCGCTGGATGCGGTCAAGTGGAAGGAGCTGGCACTGGGGAGCCCCTGCCCAGAGATGGGAACAGTATTCCATGTGAGGCCAAACCTGCGCCTTGTAAAGTTGCAAGCGGTATGCCGGCATGAAATACTGCCCCATTCTGCTGAGAACGCCAAGATTTTTGAGGCCAATTTGGCCTTCTCTTCCAAGTGACAACATAACTGCACGTCACTTGATATATCGACACCAAGGATCCTGATACTGGCTGAGGCAACAAGGGGAGTGCCTTAAAACTGAGGAGATACGACAAAGGGGTTCTTTTTAGCGGTAAACGCGCAAACTTGTGTCTTCTGGGGATTGAACTGGACTAGATTTAGTCGACCCCAGTCTGAGACTTTGTTCAACAATGTCTCGACTTTAGACACAAGATTGTTCCAGTACTCGGCGACGTTTTCCCGAGAAATATTGGCACGGTCGGTGTATAAAGCATCACCAGTGCTGTCGTCCGCATAGCAATGAATGTTACTGGTTTGCAACATATCATTGATATGCAGAAGAAACAGCGTTGGTGATAGCACGCAGCCTTGTGGAACACCAGCGTTAATGGACTTGTAATCAAAGCATGCACCGTCTACTATATATACCATAAAAATTTACCATAAAAACTGTATAATTACACTTTTTTTTTAATTTAAGACGTTTTTAAATTTTTTGACGAACTTTTCAAATTAAAGTATAGTTTTCATATACTCTTATAAATGTATGTAAATGTATTTGGGACCGTGGAAGTAAAAGGGGAGACATGGCGTTCAGCCAGGGAAGCGGCCAACGCTCGGTGTGTTATTTCAGACTGGTTCTATACATACTGCTTTACTTCGGAACAATTCTTCTTTTTACACATTGATTCTTTTTTTACTTGAAAGCTGTTTATTCCCTGTGGTCCTATATAAATTTGATTAAGGTCTGACTAATAGTTCTTGAGTTATTATTAATAATTTATATTCAAGTCAGTTGTATAAAATTTTTAATTTTTGAATTATTAATACTTGTATCAATTCTGGTGTGTTTTCTGATTTAATAAAACATAGTAAAGTATTGATTTTACTTAAATCTGGTAGTACATTAGACCCCACTAATTTAGGCCTAATTCTGTACTAGCAACTCTTAATTAATTATATGAAAAAATAATTTTAGGTCAATTGTAAAAAAAAAAAATACAAAAAAATTACTTCATTAAAATCAATTTGATTTAACAAGGGGTCGTTCGACGACTGACGCTGGTGTTGAGCTTATAAAATATAAAAGTTTTTAGAAAAATTTACTTTGCAAATATCCGCGTTATAAAATAAAATGATGTGTCTTACCTAGTTTGAAGAGCACCTCCCGCCCTCCCTCAATTGCGTGCACTATCTCCGTCACCACTAATCCCAACACCGCTACTCCCAACACCACTACACTAGGCAAGACACACCACTGACGATAATACGACACGTGTTTCGCCTCTACACGAGGCATCCTCAGGTGATATGGACTCTACGGCAACTAACCGCTAAGTGAGCGGCGAGTCAAAAACAAGTGCCTTTTATACAGACCGATGACGCAGCCGCTAACTACTTAAGAAGCTAGCGACTGCGTCATGCGATAAAACATGCAACCAATCACCGCCGGACTTACGCAGCCGTTTGTAAAATTAAAAACAAACCGCCGCGCAACGCCTACCCTCCAACCACGCAACCAATCGCCGATCACCGTGAGGGTGACAAACGACCATATTGCGAGGCTTTCTATTATTAGAGAGCAGGCTTAAAGATATTTAAGAGAGGTGAGTTAGTAACATTTGTTTGTTCATTCAGCAATGCAACGGTATTATTATTACTTTTTAATATCTCTAACTGTTCCAGCACACACAGCCGCAGCCCTTTATTACACGTATGTAAGACTTTAAAGGAGTGGTCGTTGGTTAGGTTGTGTCCAGTGTCCAAGAGATGTTTGGCAAAATGGGATTTATCGGGATTGCAATTCCTGTATGCGGCTAAATGCTCTTTATAACGTGTCTCGAAATTGCGACCAGTCTGACCCACGTAAACGGCGTGGCATTCGTCACAAACAAGTTTGTAAACACCTGACTTTTGACGAATATCTAACTTATCTTTATTATTACATATATTTCTAATAGAATTGTTTGTTTTGAACGCTACATGAACTTAATACCGTTTAATACCGTTTTGTCGAAGAGTATTAGCTACTTTTTCAGATATGAGACCTAAGTAGGTCAAACTGCTCACATATCGATGAACACTTTGAGGTTGAACCGCGTACAGAGAGTTGCGAACAACATGCTTTTGTTTCTTTTTAATTAAATTGTTCATGAGATTTTTTGTAGTGGTGTTGGGAGTAGCGGTGTTGGGATTAGTGGTGACGGAGATAGTGCACGCAATTGAGGGAGGGCGGGAGGTGCTCTTCAAACTAGGTAAGACACATCATTTTATTTTATAACGCGGATATTTGCAAAGTAAATTTTTCTAAAAACTTTTATATAATGGATTTCCGCAAAGTAACGCCTGATTCTATTAATTATCTTATAAAATATATTTTAATGCCTGGTAAAGTGGCGTAGGATAAGTAAGTGGTAAGGTGGTGGTAAAAGAAAGATTAGAAGTCTCATTAATGTTGAGACAGCTAGATAAGTTTATTTTAGTTAGTTTCATACCGTGATGTCTTATGGAATATTGCTATGTTGCAACAATAAAGCCATATATTTTTTGCTAAAGAGAGCGCCACGAGCGATTTATAATTAATATTTTTAAGAATCTCTCACAGAAAAAATGAAGAAATCAACATATTACCTTTGGAATCGCAATATATTTGTGAAAATGTAATGTATGTACATAAAAACATAAATAGCATCGATAAGAATAAAGCTGTTTGTACTTCAAACACTAGTAAAAAACATAAGCTTGTAATGCCAGTTACTAAACTCCACAGAATCAGTCGTGAACTCCACAGAATAAGTAATTCTTTTATAGAGTGGATATGCTTTTACAACAAAATTTTAAAACATGTTCAAAGTTTGTCAATTAACAATTTTAAAATTTGTATTAAAGAATAATTGTACAAAAAGGATTATTATAATATCAAGGAATACATGAACGAAAACCCCTGGGAGGTGACCACCACCATGATGGTTTTATTAAAACTCATTTAAACTTGTACAAACAAAATAACTGCAAAACGAAATATCTCTAAAAAAAGTCCTGCTGGATTTCTTGCTAGTTTTTCCCCGGTCAGAGGAATTTTCCGAACCAGTGGGATATAAAAAATGACTCAATAAATATTATGCTATGATCAATATTGAATAAAAAATCATTCTATTCTATTATATTATATATTTATATTGCATAGGTATATCGTTTAAAATAACTTATGAGCAATGTCACAAAGTATCACAACACGATATAAATATATATATATATATATATATATAAACAAAATAAGTCCAAAAAATAAATTTAAATTTGAACTCTTCTTCTAACATTTTACAATTCACAAGCTTTGTTTCAATTTAATTAGGTTTATTTTGTAAAATCTAATTTTGGGCATCCCAGATCTTTTCCGCTGAACGCCTTAAATTAAATGATTAATATTGTCAGCCGTCACGAAAGTTGCTCACTTAGAAAATTTTAGGAAAAGACATAAATATAAAGGTTGGACATTAAAATATTTCCTTTTGCTTTCCATGCTACCTACTCATTTTAATGTTATGTAAACTAACTTCATCCAATCATTCATTTATTACAGCCCATAAAAAGTCCGCTGCGGAATATCCTCCATAGATTGCTTGGCATGCGGGTTGGAAACTGTAGATTTTTATTGCTGTTATTGAATTGTTATCAGGAAGCTGTTATTGTGTTTTTTCAGTTTTCTTCTGTCCCTTATATTATGGTGATAACGTAGTGGATACTCTTACACCGCCACTAAACGCCAAAAATATATAAATGCGTTGAAACCAAAATATTGTTTATCAAACAAAACCTTTCTGTATTTCTGTGTGAAAAATTATTTTTCGCCCATAAGGACCAAAAAACTAAATAGAAAAAGTTATATTGCTTTATCATCGCGCATCATATTTGAGCTTGGCAGGTTCCATTAAAAAAGCTACAATTCCCACGTGGACGCACTTTCCCTTTTTCCGCACAAAATTGTCCCAAATAAGATAAACAGGTGCCTCTCGGACGATACACCGCGCTCGTCATGAATATAAACAGTTAAATTAGAAGAGAAGCGAGCGCTTATATTATGATATGATAAACAGCATTCGCGTCTTATTTAATTTTATTCATTGAATTTAGTACGGTACACATAAGCTACCTAGTTTTTTTTAAAGTTGCGTCGTTTATTCAAACTGATTTCTTTGTTAACTAAGTAGTAACCTTTGGAAAATAAAATATTATCCAAATACAAGATTTCATTAAATCGTAACAGCCGCTTTACAAGAATTAGATAAAATAATAGACAAGAAATATATAAAAACAATAATTGCTCACTTTATGTATAGAATACTCAGTTACAGGATAATTGGGTTAAGAAAATGAGAATTTGAACCTTCTTCGATTATCATAGGATCTAGATGAAATTTATATGGGCATTCCTAAAACAGCAGACAAAATCAGGTAACGATCCCAAGATATATTGTGTTACATACATGTATTAAAATTAATGCAGTTATAATAACCCATTTTTATTTGATATTGCTTAAAAACAAAAATTATTAAGAGTTATTTCAACCTTTTTATTTTTATATTTTCATAATAAATAAACTTAGCAAGCTAATAGCATAGCAAAGTGGCGAAGCAATCAGCATTGTATCGGTTTCTAACGGTTACCGTTGAGCAATCAGTTTCAAAATAGGAGGTTCAGATGCCTGAGTGATCAGTAATCGATTGCTGAGAACAGAATTTGAAAATTCGAAACCGTTCTCGAGATAATCGTGGGAAAGACGGACAGACGGACAGACGGACGGACAGACGGACAGACAGAAGACGGACAGACGGACAGACATCGTGAAATCAATAAGTGACTTCGCAAGCTTCGCCACTTAATAAGTGAATACGTATAAACTATTTTATAAAAGTATGCTATACAGGTTTAGCTGGCAACAGCTGGCTGGCTTTTTTGTTTGCTGGAATTTTTGTAACATGTGAACAAGCATTGATATACAAAAAACCCAAACAAGTAGTTTGTTTTGATTATTGTAAAAAAAATCACAATTGATTCACAATTGTATTTAAATCAATGAAAGCCATTGGCGCAATTTGTTTTACAAATGAAATTGAACAGTGAGACGAAGAAGACAGATTAACGTGAAAACGTCCAAGTAATTGTGAAAAATGCGAATCCTTCCATCGGAAAAATTACGATTTTTACCCAACTATAGCTAACGATTTTGTCGAATAGAAATATGAACTTTAACCCAACCAGCATTGGATCTTATTTGAATTTAACGGTAAGTAAACCGAGACTGCTATTTGCATACTGAGGATGAGTTTTCAATATTTCGTTGATGCATTTCCTTACTTAACCGGGATGAGTTCTACCCATGTAAATAAATGTTAAATTCTGGGTTATTTCTTATATTTAACAAAACTTAACATTAGTCGGGTGACGGATACATTTAGTGCCTAGGAGTCTGTCCCTAGACCATCCTCTTACATATTTCTGCTGGCAAACTGTAGTACTTGCACTGCAGTGTACCGGTATAAAGTGTGTAGAGAGATAGTGTAATTACAAACAGTTCGACACATCATTTAAGTCTTTAGTAGTGACGTCGTGGCTGTAGCTTTCATTATCTTAAGGTGAATGTAGACTGATTCGTGTGTCACTTTAATTTTTTATAACTTGATATCAATGAACCTACATTTTTCAAAGATAATCAACATCCCACTGTCCACGAATAATGTATTCTGCATATCATGTAAATGGCATGCAGAACTGGAACAATTCATTATTCTTTAATAAAAATAATTATAGTTCATACAAATACAGTTTCATAGCTGAACGCTTAACCACTGCGATAAATCGGCTGATAAAATTTATTTGTAGGATAAAATACTAAACTCAACAAGTTATATGTTCTGCAAGGTTAAATTTCATTTTATTTATAATTAGTATACAAACACAATACCTTCTATTTTAAAAATTACTAAAAAATAAACAAAATTAATAAATGTCAAAATAAAACTCAAACATTAAAATACTCATAACACTACCAACTGTATTTTAAGTTAACTTTTTGGAGGCCTGCAATCTTTTTGGGAAGGTCATTAAAATTATGAAAATCGTCCTTATACAGATTTGGGTTTCACTGCCATTGAAATGTGGCAGATCATGAGAAGTGGTTGACTTCATCATGGGATATACCTCCTGCTCTATAGATCAACCCCTATGACTGAGTAAATACACAATCACTTATAAAACTGTAACACTAGGATTTTCTCTTGTATCGTGTTGACACTTTATGCACAAGGACAAACATCCAGACCCGGAACAATTATGTGTTGGCCATACAAATACTTTTTGAGTCCAACGATGGTACGAACTTAAACAGTGCGAGACATCTGGCATTGCGACTGACCTTCACCTGCCAACCATGTCGATTTAGGAAAATCCTCCCTACAATGGAACATAATTTTCGTGAAGGATTCAAATGCGGGGCCTTCAGCGCTAGTATCTAATTTGAGTATTTAATTGAGGTATGTAACGATTGAAAAATCTTTAGTATTTTTTGCATACCTTAAGCGACAGCGCAAGGTATGTTCTACTATCGCCTAAAAATTAAGATTCCAACATTTTATCGAATAAAATCGTATCTAGCAATCATATTATACATATAAATGATATAAAAAGCACATTGTTAGAAAGATAAATGATTGTTGGACTTATTAATAATTTTTTGAAAGAAACTAATTGCTATTTTTAAATAAACAAAAGGGTTTTAGTGGCTTATGGTGTGGATTTATCATTAGCCTGTGGCTTGTTAACACGATAACTTTTGAAAATATTAATTGTTTAACTCAATCTATTTTTAATGTCTTCATCTATCATGTGGGAAGCCACTGAATGTAAATGGCAGTGTAATTATGTTTTGTTTAGCTATAATTAATTTTTCTCGGCTCCAAAATGGCGAAATTTTCGTTGATTTGGTAGCCTCGTATATAAATTATTTCTGTAAATGGGGAGCTACAGCTCTGTGGCTCCGTTTAGTTCGGCTTCAGTCACCGTCGTGAGTGGACATTGTTTCGGTTGTTTGCAGCGGCTCAAAAAGATCGCTGTACAAATACACAATATTCGAATAACCAAATTTCTTAAATACTTCATTATAATAATAATAATAGATTTTTTTGTTACAATATTTAAAAGCATAAAATAAATAATAGTAGTACGTACTAAAAGTAAGTAGTATAAATTTTTTTGTCATGGGTGACATTTTCATGGTTTTCGAAGGTGTTGAAACCGATAGGGTTGTCGAAATGTAAATGCAAGGTGGCGGTTGCAATAGGTATAATTTTTTTCATCATGGGTGTCATTTTCATGGTTTCGTGGGTGTTGAAGCCGAAAGTGCTGTCGAAATGTAAATCCAAGATGGCGGCCGCAATAGGTATCAATTTTTTCATCATGGGTATCATTTCCATGGTTTTCGAGGGTGCTGAAGCCGATAGTGCTGTCGAAATGTAAATCCAAGGTGGCGGCTGCAATAGGTATAAATTTTTTCATCATGGGTATCATTTTCATGGTTTTCGAGGGTGTTGAAGCTGAAAGTGCTGTCGAAATGTAAATCCAAGATGGCGGCTGACGCAGATACCAATTTTTTCATCATGGGTGTCATTTTCATGGTTTTCGAGGGTGTTAAAGCCGATAGTGCTGTAAAAATGTAAATCCAAGATGGCGGTTGCATATTATATCAATTTTTTATCTTGGGTGTCATTTTCATGGTTTTCGATGGTGCTGAAGCCGATAGTGTTGTCGAAATGTAAATCGAAGGTGGCGGTTGCAATAGGTATAAATTTTTTCATCATGGGTGTCATTTACATGGCTTTCAAGGGTGTTGAAGCCGATAGTGCTGTCGAAATGTAAATCCAAGATGGCGGCCGCAATAGGTATCAATTTTTTCATCATGGGTATCATTTCCATGGTTTTCGAGGGTGCTGAAGCCGATAGTGCTGTCGAAATGTAAATCCAAGGTGGCGGCTGCAATAGGTATAAATTTTTTCATCATGGGTATCATTTTCATGGTTTTCGAGGGTGTTGAAGCTGAAAGTGCTGTCGAAATGTAAATCCACGATGGCGGCTGACACAGGTACCAATTTTTTCATCATGGGTGTCATTTTCGTGGTTTTCGAGGGTGTTAAAGCGGATAGTGCTGTCAAAATGTAAATCCAAGATAGCGGCTGTATAATATAACATTTTTTTATCTTAGGTGTCATTTTCATGCTTTTCGAGGGTCTAGAAGCCGATAGTGCTGTCGAAATGTAAATCCAAGTTGGCGGCTGCAATAGATATCAAGTTTTTCATCTTGGGTGTTATTTACATGGTTTTCAAGGGTGTTGAATACGATAGTGCTGTCGAAATGTAAATCCAAGATGGTGGCTGAAGTAGGTACCAAGTTTTTCATCTTGGGTGTCTTTTTCATGGTTTTCAAGGATGTTGAAGCCAATAGTGTTGTCAAAATGTAAATCCAAGATGGCGGGTGCATAATATATCAATTTTTTCATCTTGGGTGTCATTTTCATGGTTTTCGAGGGTGTTGAAGCTGATAGTGCTGTCGAAATGTAAATCCAAGATGGCGGCTGCAATATATATCAATTTTTTATCAAGGTTGTCATTTTCATGGTTTTCGAAGGTGTTGAAGCCGATAGTGCTGTCGAAATGTATTTTAAGTACTTTAAAAATTCCGTATAATCATGTCATACGTAATGTTTTTAATGCGCTTAAGGTACGCCCAATCGGATTTACCAATATATTTTTTTATATGATAAGGCATCACATCTATCCTCTATTAAAAATCAAAATGTAGATACGTTGTTACCCGTGAGGACTAAGATGGAATACCTCATTTCCAGTAAAAAGGGCCTCCGGCCACCTGCACTCACCAAGCGAAACGCAGAGGTAAACGTCTACTTCACGTTGGTATTCTGTGAGGTCGTGGTACCACCCCGGTTCGAGCCGGCCTATCCGTGCGACAGCAAACGCTGCCGCATGGCTCTACTACTGTTTTTTGACGAAACATAAAATCTAATAATATTGATTGACTTTGCATATTACGCATAATCAAATAATCATAGAATTATATTGCTATGAACATATTTTTTAGTATCAAACATTTTGTGCTAACAGAATAAAACCATAATAAAATCACTATAAGCACAATAGGCAGAACAAAAATAACAGTAGTAAAATATAATTTTCATAGAAATATCGTAAGAGACACTTGAGTACGCCGTCTGGATTTGGCCAAGGAAACAAAATAAAGTCAGTTCTGAGTTAAATCATCACTCAAAAATCTAGGGAGTAGCTTTATAAAGTTACTAGCAGGAAGAAAGGAGCGTGAGTGCACGCGAATCTGCCACTTTCAACTTTGTTAACGGGAAAAGCGCACTTCCGTTACAACTCAAATTAATCTTACATGTCATTGCAGGTATTTTTTTTTATTCAGATAATAAAGCAAAGTCACTTTTAACGCATATGAGCTCTTATATTGAAGACCCCGTGTGGTTCTATTCCACCATAGAAAAGAAAATGTGACGACAAAAATTACATTTATGTTCATTCTCTAACCATAAAACAAAATTTCAACTTACTCAACTAGGCTGTGGCATTAGAGATGGCGTGAGGCGGCTGTACATTCAGCGCGTACATTTTTAACAAATTCTAATATAGATGCCCTTGTGAAGGTATGCTTTTAGCGCCATCGATAGGGTAATCCTGCTGAAAGAATTGGCTAACAATACCTCCGAAATGTATCATTAAGGTTGGCAACGTTACAGTCAAAATACTAACTGGTTTTACAAAAACCATATTATCGATTCTCCAACCAACACACACTACACATAAAATCGATTACCAACAGTCGGATTAGACGGCTCCGTGGCGCAGTGACTTAGCAATGAGTTGCTGCGCTGGGGGGCGCGGGTTCGAATCCCGCACGGAACAAGTATTTGTATGGCCTACAAATAATTGTTCTGGGTCTGGATGTTTGTCCTTGTGCAATTTGTGTTTGTAAACTGCCTCCACGATACAGGAGAAAATCCTAGTGTGGGGGTTAACGTTTTTTAAAAAAAGGAAAAAAGAAAAGAGTCGGATATTCCGTTGGTATACAGCGTGCAGAAAGATTTGTTTTATAATTTTCATAGTGTAACCAAGATCAGGAAAGTCTTCCAGTTGTTTCGACTAAGGAATCTAGTCACTTGTTACACGCTTTTCCGTCAAGTAATGTCGGCACGTTACTTGATTGGAAAAGCTTGCGCTCTGCCGTAATAATCCGACTTGGACTGGCGATTTGTCAACCCCATCGGTGCCCCTGTGGTAGCAGCATCGACAAGCTTGGGCTCCACGGACATTCATGTCAGAAATGTGCTGGTACGTTTTCACGGCGCGGTTCTTTGAACGATGTTATCCGAAGGGCTCTTGTCTCTATAAATTTTCCCTCGGTTTTAGAGCCTTGTGGAATATTTAGAGAAGATGGCAGAAGACCGGACGATATGACATTTCTCCCTAGAGAAAGAGGTAAAGCCCTAGTGTGGGATGCCACTTGCGTAGATACTTTGGCGGCCACTTATCTCAAAGTTACCTCGTTTAGAGCCCGGGTGACATCAGAGGCAGCTGAATTGAGTAAGTAGCGCAAATATGAGTTTCTGATAGATGACTACAATTTATTTGTGCCATTTGCTGTAGAGACTATTGGTCCGTAAGTCCACGTGCGGTAAAATTCCTAAATGAACTATATCTGCGGCTGGTCGTTACTGCTGGTGATAATAGGGCTGGTTCTGTCCTCGCTCAAGGGCTTAGTGTAGCCATTCAGCGTGAAAACGCAGCCAGCATTCTTGGCACGATACCACGGGGAGTAGGACTGTATGATAATTAAGTTTTCAGTTTTTATTTTTTATTATAGTTCCATAATATTGTATATAACAAAATATTGTATATTATGTTATGTAAATAAATCTTATTAAGTTCTGGGAAGAATTACTTAAGATAGTCATAAAGCAATAATGTCATTATACTTATTAGCATTGTAATGCTCTTATTCAATTAACATCAGTGTTAGTTTTTCAAGAATTAAAAACTGTAAAATGATGTTTGGTCAGATCTTATATTATTATTCAATACAATAAATATTGTTATGTCGATCGTAGAACAACGGTTATATAATTATGTAGTTTTTATAACCTTTCTTACTGGCAAGCTCAGTGCGCGTGAGATTTTCCCTTCCCACGAAATGGACTGATCACCTAATGAAACAACAGGCGATTAATGCAGTTGGCTCAGGTTGGTTTCATGGCAATTCATAGAGGAGGCCTATGGCCTGTTCAGCAGTGGACACATTTTTAAGCTGTAATGATGTTCAGGTTATAGTGTATTATACAGGCCAATGATCTGGTAATCTAATTGTGTATTTCCTTCTTTTTAAATAACCAACAGTACGATTTTTGACAAGAGGTACTTTTAGTAGTGGTCTTACTTGTTCACTTACTTATTATTCACATACTTCCTTACTTGTTACTTCAGGGGTTCAGCATGCACATGAGAATCTCCCATGGTAGTGTGAATTTGCCTTAATCGCCACTTCAACAGGCGGAATGTTGATCGTAGTACCAGACTTTACTTTGCCGGTTATTTATTTTATTTCATAGAATGAGGGTAACATATGAGCACACTTGATTGTAAGTAAATACATTCAGCATCGATTGAGAATCAAAGTGCAGGTGCGTTGTCATTCTTGACGATTAATATGAAATGCCTCGTATCCAGTAATAACGACCTTCGGTTCTCTACACTATTCACACAAAACATATCAGCATTATGCTGCTTATCATAGTTATGCCCTAGTCGAGCCAAACCACTCTCCTACAACCATAATATAGCTGAAGCATTGCTCTATCACGTGTGCATCCGTAGGTCTGGGTAATAAACGTTTGGCTATCTTATGATAATGTTGTTAATTTTGAGTCCATCAGGATGTGGATATACCGCCATCTACTGGTAATCATTACTTTATCAGACGTCTCGCACCATTGACGCCATTTGCCGTTACCACCCGTCCTTGGTCTTTAGGCATGATATTGCTTAGTCACCCCTTCCGACAAACAAGGGATGAAGTGTAGTGATGCATTATCTAACGTTGACATTATACGGCAAACTGTAACATTATTTTTCTTGAAACAATCTAATTTCATGTGGTAATTCCACGCGAGTTCGGGGTCTCTTTTTAGTAAAGAGTTCTTCTGAGTTAGTTTCATCCTCTTATTTATTTCTGCTGCCTAGCAGCATTATATCCACTGTATTATTCTGGTTTGACGAATTGGAGTGCCAGAATAATTACTATATTTACATTAGAATAAGAATAACTAACAATCACATAGTCCACCTAATGGTTAGTGGATGCGGTAACTCACATCCATCCTCGATTAAGAATCAAAATGTACATGTGTTGATATCCTTGAAAATTAAGATGGAAGCTGCTATTTCCCCTGGTATTCTGTGAGAGCGTGGTTTTTCCCCGGTCGAGGCGACCCATTCCTGCTACAACCATAATATAGCTGCAGCGTAGCTCTATCACGATAAACCGCATTTTTAGTTGCATTTTAAGCTAGTTGTTGTTTAACATAATCATTGTTTACCCAAACCATACGGAACAGAGATAAGGTAAATTTAGAAAAACGAATCCACTTACTTGCTTCAAAACAAACTGATAAATAATGAATAATAAACATAACCAATTGCACCAAACAATTCTAGATAGTTTTTTAAGTTTTATTGCTATTAAAAATTAAAGGCTCTTTCATATTTTTAAGCAATTGATAGACAAAGGACAAGTGTACCATACAGCCTATATCGATTTTATACTTTGTGTAATCGATTTATTTTGGTAAATATGATAATTTTTTTTTCCCTTGTAGGTTACACTTCGTGTTAAAATAATAGAGTGCAAAATTTAAAACACGTCAATAATATGTATTTAAAAATCAGGAATACAATTAATTATTTTTCATAAAATTAAATAAAACGTTTATGAGGCGAACACTTTTGGATTTTTTACTAAAGACAATTCGAGTGCTGTCTAGCATGACACGGCATGACACTGTCACAGGGAAACAATGTCCTGATGTCAAAGTTAATCCAGGCAAATTTTAATTTTATTTTTTTTATTATATGAGAGTGGGGAAAAGAAGAATGGGGCTCACCTGATGGTCAGTGACTACCGCCGCCCATGAACAAATGCTACACCAGGGGAATTGCAGATGTGTGAATGTGAATAACCTCTTATTAGTTAATAGTTGTGATTATTAATTTTGATTATTCATCTTTTTAATTATTAATTTTATTCGATATATGCAGGAATAGGTTATTGTATGTTGTAGCCTTGCAGGGATGTTCATAGGTTTGGAATTAATGTTGAAAACAGAATATTACGCAGCTAGTTATACATAGCCTACACACAATACACAAATTATTTAATATATCATGTTGTCTTGCTGTTAATGTCTGTTTTTTAATAATATAAAATTAAAACAATAAATAAAATTGTTGAAAAATGTGCATTATATAAGAAATCAATAAAAAAATAAAAAGGCAAGTCCCAATACACTCACTCACTTTAATATCCTACTGAATCATCTGTGCCCCGTCCAAATCCCTAGCCTATAAAGCTTATCTTCATACCGTAGACAATGAATTAAAGGGAAAATTAGAAAAAAGGATTTTTCGAAATTACCACAGGATCAGGTATAAGAACATTTATCTTTTTGCTTTAAAGTTGCCTTATTTCACTATAATTGTGATTATGACAGACTTCAAATTTGACATGTAAGTAGATAACTATAACCACTTTATTAGTGGTAGCACCAGATCTTGTAGGATTTTTAAAATTCCTATGGGATAGGAAAAAAGAGAATTTATCTTTTAACTTTAAAGTTGTTTTATATCGTAGCTATAATTATAAGACTTCAAATTTGGCATGGAAGTAGATAAGTATAAATGCTTATAAGCAGGACTACGACTTTTAGGATTTTTTAAAATTCCTATTGGATAGAAAAAGAGAGGATTTATCTTCTAGCTTTAATGTTGCCTTATTTCCGTAACTATATGAGGCATGTAAGTAGGTAATTATTACAGTGACTAATAACTATTTTTAGGATTTTTCAGAATAGGAAAGGATAGGATAACAAACGCTGCTTTGAAATTTCTTTAGGGAATATTACACACACACACACACACACACACACACACACACACACACACACACACACACACACACACACACACACACACACACACACACACACACACACACACACACACACACACACACACACACACACACACACACACACACACACACACACACACACACACACACACACACACACACACACACATACACACACACACACACACACACACACACACACACACATATATATATATATATATATATATATATATATATATATATATATATATATATATATATATTATACACCAGCTATTCAACATACCAGATCCATATGCAGTAATATAATAAATCCATGGGTACACGTGTCCACGCGTCTACACAACGTACGATACACCTATCCTAAAAATAATATTGTCTCTTTAGGAGCAAATATAAACAAAATTGGCGTTATCTCAAAATTCCAAAGCCGCCGGCTGTCGCTAGTTAACAGTATAAATCGATTTAATCTTGGACAAAATTAAAGTTTTCAAGAAATCTTTACAATTAGAACGGAAATTTTCCTTTAAGATAGAAAAGCACAAGTATGTAAAATAGGTTTATTGTAATTTGCAGAGTATTGTTTTTAATCGTTCGCAATGAAATCACCGTCAACCATCGAACGGAATTAAGCCATTTTAAAAAACAACACGCCAACATTCATTTTGTGATTAAGTGTCATTTACATAAAAATGTTGGCTGTGAGTGTGTTTAAAAATACAACGTTAAAATCACGAAGTAAGTTTATAACTTACATAATGTATCTTAATTGGTTCGGTATGTTTTGGATCTTAAACTAAATTTTATCTAAGCAAAGATCCTCGTTTAAGGAATAATATAAAATATTTAAAGATTATTATGAGCTAAGTGCACTTTACCATCTTCGGCTACATCACCACTTACCATCAGGTGAATAGTAGCCAAGCACTGGCTTAGAATAGTAAAAAAATATGTACATTTATTACCTACTTGAAAACTTTTGCTTTTATATATTTAATATTTTATACTCTTTTTTTTATAGGATAAGGGTGACAAACGAGCACACAGTCCACCTGATGGTAAGTGGTTGCTGCGGCCCATAGACATCTACATCTATGCTCGTTTGCGAATCAAAATTCAGATGCGTTGTCACCCGTGAGGACTAATATGAAATGCCTCACTCAGTAAAAAGGGCCTCCGGTCACCTGCACTCACCAAGCGAAACGCAGAGGTAAACCTTTACTTCACGCTGGTATTCTGTGAGGTCGTGGTATCACCCTGGTTCGAGCCGGCCCATCCGTGCGACAGCAAAAGCTGCCGCGTGGCTCTACCACTGTTAAAACTCCTACTACTCCTTTTTGTTCCATATTTTTTACGAGTTATTTTACTATTATTGTTACCCTTAAGATGGCTGCAGGTGTGCAAAGACTGCAGCAGCTACTTACCATCAGGTGAACTGTAAGTTTGTTTGAATAAAATAAATGAAATAGTAACAAAATTTACCCATATTTAAAGCAATGACTGGAATGAACAATCTTTACAAAATACTTTTGAACTTAAACCACTAAGAAGCGTGTTTGTTACTCTAAAATTAAAAATATTCATATTATGTAAAGGCAAAGAAATCTTTGAATAACTTACATCTAGCAACGTGTAAATTAACACAATGATTAATTTACTTTTCGTATTGGATTGAAACAAACTAAACGTAGCGTCAAAGCCCTTGGACCAAATAAGAAGGGCTCGGTTGTAATAAGGTAATTCCAATTAAGGTGATGATATTCAAACAGGGGTGATACCTTGATATAATAAATAAGAAATATTACTTTATTAATACGAATACATATTTTTAACTACCGTAAGTTATTTGACGTCCCGAGGTTATAACTAGCGCAGACTACCTTTAGCTTTTGAGTATTAATTTTTGGTCCGATCTCTACAGAATGAGCATACTGTATCTAGAAGTCTTGCAGTGGTATGCTTGGATTTGGATTTAATTTTATTAAATATAGGATTATATTCTATATTTAAATTAGTTTTTTTTTGTTTCAATAGCTTCGCAATTAATCCTTGGTAAGAATTGTTCTTACGTGGATATTTGCAATCTATCAAATATGGTGTAATTAAGCTGAAACTTGCCCAGGCTACCTATGCCATCGGGTCGTCAAACACCTTAATCTCTACCAGTTACCATGCGTGCTGTTAAGCACCTGAAACGTCGGAAATTAAAAATAAGGTAAAGAAAATAAATGAAACGCGATATAATCCGGAAAATAAATTTTATTTCTTACTACTGGGGAATATTAATAATACTTGGTGAAAAAAGGTTCTCGAGTGGCGACCTCGTACCGGCGGACGAAGTGTAGGGCGTTCCCCCACTAGATGGATGGACGACCTGGTAAGATATGCAGGAAGTCGATGGATGCAGGTGGCTCAGGACCGTGCATTGTGTCATTCCTTGGGGGAGGCCTATGTTCAGCAGTGGGCTTGTGAAGGGCTGTAATGATGATGATGATGAATACTACAGCTACTAAGGTTATCTACATAACTTTATCATCAAAAATGTCATAAAATTTGAAGAACAGATCGGGGTATCATCAGACATACTTAAACAATATAACACAAGTTAAATTCCTGATAAAATAACTACATTATATTTCTGTATATTCAGAAACTACATAAGTCACATGAATACAATAGAATAGAATAATTTTATCACATGCAATTCTTATTAAAAGTCATTTTTTACTTTACTACTGGTTCGGAAAATTCTGTCTTGGGAAAAAGCCAATCCCAGCGGGATTAGGAAATTTTACAATATAAAACGTTGTACAAACTATTTACAATATTTATTTTGGAAACAGCTTAAGAGCGAACACCTCGTGCACAGGTGTTATTATAAACCATGTATTCATTTATATTATAATAACCCAATTTATACAATTTTTATTTAATAAAATATTTAAACTTGGTAATAAAGAGACCTTGTATATTTTCTGGGACCTTGAAGTAAACTATTTGAGAAATCTATAAACGCAATTGTTTATTATTGAAATTGCTACGAGATATGATTATTTTCTTACCAAAGTTCTAGTAATTTACATTTAAGGAGGAATTACAATTAATATTGGGTAATACACCACAAAGAAAGCTATATGATAATTTAAATATTTTTGTTGCAAGCACAATTAAGAATAAATAAAAACAAATCTGTATTCAGTGTATCGACAATAACGAACTTCTTCAAAGCTATTGTAAGCATGATGTGGTACAAAAAAAAACGGACGATTATTTCGATGGAAAGTACAGATTGCTTCCCGATTAGAGAATCGAACGTTAGGCATATCAGCAGATACCTTAGTCACTACGACCATGTTCACTGTAAAACTAGATAGGTCAGTGTGTAGGGACCTTAATGTGATGTAATCATGCCGTGATTTTTACATTCACTCCACCGGGACCATAAATTTTAAACGAACACTTCTTTCAATGTAAGTTCAAATGTTGAGCACACTCAGTTGTAATAAATGAGCTATGAGCTCCAGAGTCAATAACTGCACGGCAGTATCTGGGGGCATGGCAGTGTAATTTATAATCGTATTATTTGAGAGATACATTGTGTTTTCATGCGATGGCCAAGTCAATCTATTTATTTAAAATATAAAAGATTTTTAGTATTGATGTGGTCACTATAAGATGTTGTTAGGTTAGCTAATTACGTAATAACTTAAGACAGAAGGACCCCTAAGTAGGGACTGAATAAATTAACCGACTTGGTATTACATGGATCTCACAACTTTTAACGTTAGAAGAACTGAGTTGCGAGACTTGGTTTTTTTACAAGTTATGATTTTGATGGCATTGAAATTGACCGCTAATATCAATTACTAACACACGCGCCGTTCCCAATATGACACCGTAACCCGAGTGAACGTTCTCGGGATGAAGCGTGTCTATCGTATAACGCTTTGAGTCACTCATCAAAGCTTGAGACGAGACGATTGCTTATTGCACTTGCGAGTCAGATCACAATGGGAGGGGTGGATATTGGCACGACCATTTTGCGCGATGTTGCGCACTGGCTCCCTCCACAAGACATCTCACTTTTAGAAGTTTATAAATTATAATTTCTGTGTTATTTCTTATATCTAACAAAGCTTAACATTCTCCTTTACGACCTATGAGTCCTTCCGTAGGCCATCCTCTTACATATTTCTGCTGCCAAACAGCAGTGATTTCACTGAAGTGTTCCGGTCTAAAGTGTATACAGGGCTAGTGTAATTACAGACTGTAAAACATACCATTTTAGTCGTTAGAGGTGACGTCGCGTCTGTAGATTGTAAGTTCGTATGTCACTTCAATTTTTTATAAATAAACATACAGAAAGGTACATTTTTTCTGATTGATATTCAATATTAAATAATAATAAAACTTACTCAAAACAAACTTGCTCAATATCTACTTTCCATGAAAAATGTACACTGTACATACTGTGAAATGCACATGGACAAACATGCAGACCCGGAACAATTAATTAATCTACTAAATAAATATATGTCATTGATCATACAAATAAAACTAAACTCAAAGCTAAACGTTCAACCACTACGATGAATCTCCTAATAAAATTTATACGTAGTATAACATAAAAGATTTTATATTACGCGAGGTTAAATTTAATTTAATTTATAAATAATATACTAATTAAAACTAAACTATTTTTGTAGGATGAGGCTAACAAACGAGCACACAGTCCACTTGATGGTAAGTGGTTACTGTGGCCCATAGACATCTACATTTATCCTCGGTGACGAATTAAAATGCAAATGCGTTGTTACCCATGAGGACTAAGATAGAATATCTCGTTTCCAGTACAAAGGGTCTCCGGTTCTCTACACTCATCATACGAAACACAGCAGCGTTAAGCTGCTATTTTACGCAGTAAGAGCGTGGGCTTTCCCCGGTTAATCCGACCCATTCGTGCTAAAACTATACCAGTAATATATCTGCAGCGTAAATATTTATTACACTAATTAAAACTCAAACATTAAAAGACCGACATCAACTATATTTCAAGTAAAATACAACTAAACAACAAGAATCTAAAACTAATAACATATTATTTTGCATTGGCGATATTTTTAGTGCTTATTCTATTTCTTCAAAGCCATTTGTTTATTTTTGGACGTCTACAATATTTTTAGGGAGAATAATAAAATCACAACAAAATCGTCCTTGTTACAATTTGAAATTTGGTATCGCTAACATTAAAATATTGTAGAGCATGAGATGTAGGTGAATTAGTCATGGAATATACCTCCAGCTTTATAGATCAACCGCTCTGACTAAATAAATACAATACAATCACTTAAAAAAAATTAACACTAGGATTTGCTCTTTTATCGTATTGGCACTTTACTACATACATAACTTGCACACGACGAACATCCAGACCCGAAATAATTATATTGGTTATACAAATTAATACTTTTTCAGTCCAACGACGGTACCAACTTCAAGAGTGCTAGACATCTGGCATTGCGACTGAACACCACCTGCCAAGCATGTCAATTTAGGAAAATCCTCCCTACAATGTAATATACTTTTCCTTTTGGGATTCAAATGCGTGGCTATCAGCGCTATTATCAAACTTAGGTTTCTAACTATTGAAAAATCTTTAGTTGACGAAACATAAAATCTAATAATATTCATTGAGTCTGCACATTACGCATAATCAAATAATTATAGAAATATAATGCTATTAACACATTTTTATAGTATCACATATTTTATTCTAACGGAATAAAAATGAAATAACGTCACTATAAGCACAAAATACAACAAAATTGACAATAATAATATATTATTATCATAGAAAGATCACAAGAGTCACTTGAGTCCGCCGTCTGACACTAGCCTCGAAGACCAGAGAATTATATTTGTACCTTTGCACATTTTGTACAAGATAGACGAATTGGAAACTTATTCCTTTGCTCTTAGGGAGGCATTGGCAGAAAATATATAATAGGGTAAATAGCGCATTTGGCAGGCGCCCAGAGATTTGGAACGTCCGGAAGACAAATTATTAAGAGAAAACAGATTCGCGTTGCCTATGCTCCCGACGCTGTCTTCCATATGGGGGAAATATTGCTATTTGTTATCATCAAAATTTATAAGCGAATACACTAGGATAAACACGTTGAGGGAAAGTACAGTTTTAAGACTTTTCAGTTTTATTATTAGGTCGAATGTTAATTTCTATATAAAAATAAGAATGTTATGCATCTAATATTTATTTGTTTAAACAGTTATATATACGAGGTTTTTAATAACCTTCTTTACTAGCAAGCTCAGACTGGGTGACTTCCCACTCAATGGAGTGATCACCTGATGAATCAACAGGCGATTAATGCAGGTGTCTTAAGTTTTTATGGCAATACATAAGCGAGGCCTTTGTTCGCACTGGACATATTTGTTGACTGTAATGATGGTGATTTTATAATGTTCTGTAAAAACCCATGATAGCTCAGGATTTAACTGCTCTTTCTGAGCTGTCTTCATCTTCATCAGCCTGTAAAAGTACGTTGCTGCATTTGACATTCTCCCATCCTAGTTTGGATTTGCCTTAATCGCCATTTAGGCAGGCGAAATGGTGATCTCAGTACCAGACATCTCGCACTTTTTAAGATGTTTCACGTTGCTGGTTATTTATTTATTTTATAGAATAAGGGTAACGTACGAGCACACAATTCACCTGATTGTAAGTGAAAGGATATCAAAAAAGGATATCCGGTTCTGGACACTCATTACACGATACAAAGCTGCATTGAGCTGCTATTTTAAGCTGGTATTCTGTGTTAGCGCAGTCCTTTCTCGGTCTAGCAGACCCATCCTGCTACAACCATAATGTAGCTGCAGCATAGCTCTATCACGTGTAAATCCGCTGGTGTGGTAATTAACGTTTGACTAACGTCAGATGACGTCGTGAATTTGGATGCCATCAGGATCTGGATATACCACCATCTATTAGAAACCATCACATTATCAGACGTCTCGCACCAATGACGTTGTTCGCCGTCACTAGTCACGTCATCTGTCGGTAGCAATGAGATTGCTGGCATTACCCACGGTCACCCTTTCCGACACCCGTGGGATGAAATGGGGTGATGAATTCTCTTACGTGGCCATTATACGGCAAACTCTATATAAACTTTTCTTAAAATAATCTAAAGCTATGCTGGTTATCTGGTGATTTCACACATGTTCGTCGTCAAGTTCTAGGTGATATGCGTTCTTTTTGCTGAAGAGTTCTTCTAAGTTTGTATCATCCTCTTACTTATGTGCATTGTATTCACTGAATCATTCTGGTTTGAAACATAAGAGAGCCAGATTAATACTTTATTTATGCTATATAAATACTGATTGTAAATGGATGCTGTACCGCACATTCATCTTCGATTAAGAATCAAGATGTTGATGTGTTGAAACCTTTGAAAACTAAGATAGAATGCCCCGTTTTCTACACGTCCATAAGAAATGATTCATTAAGCTGCTACTTCACGCTGGTATTCTGTGAAAGCGTGGTCCTTCCCCGTTCCAGCCGACCCATTCCTGCTACAACCATTATATAGCTGCAGCGTGGCTCTATCACATTAAGCCGCATTCTTAGTTGCAAATGAAGCTAGCTTTTGTTTAACAAAAGTATTTTTACCCATACTATATGGAACAGAGATAAGGTAAATTTAGAGAAACGAATCCGCTTACTTGCTTCAAAACCTACCAATAACCATTTGCACTACACAATTCTAGATAGTGTTTTGTTCCAAATGGAAGCATTTAGCACACACGTACATGTTTATGAGAAATATTATTCAGATATACATGGAAATTAAATTTACGGCTTCTAGTTTAAAATGAGATATTTAAGTGAGTCCGGATCTTTAAATAAAAGCAATTTTATTAACTTTATCGTGTTTTACAATTTCTAATTCCACGCGAGGAAAGCCGCGGGCTGTCGCTAGTTAACAGTATAAAACAATTTAATCTTGGACAAAATAAAAGTTTTGAAAATATCTTCATAATTAGAACTGAAATTTTACTTTAACACAGAAAAGCCTAAGTATGCAAAATAGGTTTACTGTAGTTTGCAGAGTATTGTTTTTAAGCGTTCGCAATGGAACCACCGTCAGCCATCGAACGGAATTAAGCCAGTTTACAAAACAACACGCTATTTTCATTTATTATTCATGCTTTGATTTGAAGTGTCATTAACATAAAAATATTGGCTGTGAATGTGTTTAAAAATACAACGTTAAAAGCACGAAGTAAACGTATGGCATTAAATGATATAGCTTAATTGGCTCGTAAAGTTTTGGATTGACAATCTTAAAAATTATTTTATATAAGCAAAGATTCTCATTTAAAAAATATTATATGGTGTTTAATGATTATTATGAGCTAAGTTTGTGCACTTTACTATCTTCAGCTATATTACCACTTACCATCAGGTAAATAGTAGCCAAACACTGGCTTAGAATAGTAAAAAAATATGTAAATTTATTACCTACTTGAAATCTTTTACTTTTATCTATTTTATTCTTATATTGAAGCGCAAAGTGCGTAGGTATGTTCTATTAGCGCCTAAAAATTAAGATTACAACGATTTGTCGCATGAAATCGTATCTAGCAAGCATATTATACACATAAATGATATAAAAAGCACAATGTTAGAAAGATAAATGAATGTTGAACTTATTTATATATTTTTTTAAATAGATTTATTACCATTTTTACATAAAAAGGGGTTTTAGTGGCTTATGGTGTGGATTTATTAAGTCCGCATGCTTCGTAAACACGATAACTTTTGATAATATCAATTGTTCAACTCAATCTATTTTTAACACTCTTCATCTATCATGTGAATAGTCATGGAATGTCAATGGTAATTTAATTTCGGTTGTTTAGTTATAATAAATATTTTTGGCTTAAATATGGCGAAAGTTTCGTAGGTTTGTGGGCCTTGTATTAATTTATTTTAGTTAATAAACTGTTTCACTCCGTCAGGTCCAGCCGGCCGCCATTGTGAGTTGATTTGTATCGCTTGTTTGCACCGAAAAAGATTTCCGTAGAAATACAAAATATTCCAAAAACCAAATTCGATACACACTTGACCAAGGTAAGTATTATTATTTTGCTATTACTGTTACCCTTAAGATGGCTGCAGGTGGGCAAAACTACAGTTGTCATTTTCCATCAGGTGAATTGTAAATTAGTTTGAAAAAAAAATAGTAACAAAATTTACCCATTTATCCAATGACTGAAATAAACAAAGTTTTTAAAACTATTTTAAATTTTACAACATTAGAAGCGTGTTTGTTACTATAAAATTAAAAATATTCGTATGTAAAGGCAACAAAATGTTCGAATAACTTACATCTAGCAAAGTGTAAATTAACACTATGATTAATTAACTTATCGTATTGAATTGAAACAAATTAAACATTGCCGTCGAAGTCCTTGGACCAAATGAGGAGCGCTTGGTTTTAATAAGATAATTCCAAAAAGGTGATGACATTCAAACAGTAGTAATAACTTGATTTGATAAATAAGATTAATGATTTGATTTCTTTTAATATATTTATACGAAAACTTAATTTTAACTACCGACGTTTCGGCCACGGGGCCTCTCCCCTCGGCCTGAGGTGTTTGGCGTCCATTTTTTTAATAGTTTATGGTTTGTACTGAGCACACAATGCACCTAAAGGTAAGTGAATGCTGCGGTCAATAAACATCTACATCTATCCTTGATTAAGAATCAAAATGCAGGTGCGTTAGCGCACTTAAGGACGATGAAGATAAAATGCCCCATTTCTAATGAAAGGGTTGTGGGGACTTCAATCGACTGCAATTAATAAGAAGAAGGAAAAGAGGAGATCAACCGTCGGACAAGGTGTTCTGCCCGGGGAGCGGCCAACGCTCCGATTGGTAGTTCGGAGCTATTCTATATACGCTGCTTTAACTTCGGAACTTTGTAAACGCGATTTAGGCTTCTATGTGTTTCGCTTGTGGCGCGACGACAGTGCCGCCACAGGGTTGCTTCCACTCACCATACAAGTCAAAGCAGCATTAAGCTGCTATTTTACACTGGTATTCTGTGAGAGCTTGGTTCAACCCTGGTCAAGGCGATCCATTCGTTCTACAATAATTATTTAGCTGCAGCAGGTCTCTAATAAGTATAGACTTGCACTACAACGTATTTATATAGTCTTTCTAGACTACCTTCAGTTTTAGGATATTAATTTTTGAGCCTACATTATCTTGAAGTATTGCAGTGGTATGCTTGGCTTTGGATTTTATTTAATAATTTTTGAATCCCAAACAGATGGCAACAACCAGCCATGTTCTCTATTAAAATAAGGATGTTTGTTTTTTTTAATATCAATTAGACTCGCAAATAATCCTAGGTAAAAATCGGTGTTCCTTTGTGAGGATTTGAGGTTCATCAAATCTTATGGAATTAAGCAGAATGGTGAACGGGCTAACTATGACATAGAAACGTCAAATACTCTAATCTCCTCTCCCCAACCCCTTGGTCATTAGTGCTGTAGACCACTCGTTAGGCCTCATGCCCACGAGACGGTTTTTCGCCGGAACTAAACCAGGCGTCAAACCGAGTCTACGTCCGGTCGTTAGTATTGTATGGGAGACTATGAAGTCAATCACACGACGCCGGCACTA
The DNA here is from genome assembly GCA_033319125.1 of Parnassius glacialis. Classification (NCBI taxonomy): domain Eukaryota; kingdom Metazoa; phylum Arthropoda; class Insecta; order Lepidoptera; family Papilionidae; genus Parnassius; species Parnassius glacialis. The sequence goes on along the minus strand of JAVANC010000006.1, from coordinate 51,694,164 downwards.
GGGCCGCCTCACCGCGCAGCCAGGCCAGAAACCGGAACGTATAAAAACCGTCTTATGTAAAATCTCGGATGGTTTTTACTCTGCACCGGCAAAAAACCGGGCCGTGCTAAAACCGTCTTGTGTGAATTAAAAATAATCTAAATAAGTTAAATCCGATAAAATACGTTAAACTACTTTTATTCGATGCGAAACCCTTATCATCAAAACGTTATCTGACAAGTCATGAACTTCGAAGAGCAGGACGAATTGCATTAGCAGTATATGAATAGTGTAACAAATAAAAATCCCTAATAAAATAACTGTATAATATTTGTGTCGATTCAGATATTACAAAAAGTATGATTATTTTCTTAGCAAAGCTCGGAAAATTCACATGGAGTGAGAAAATACAATTGCGAAAATACAAGCATACAGATTAAAACAAATCTGTATTCAATGTATCGTCAATAATGAACTTCTTTAAAACCCTTGCAAGCATGACGTGGTACAAAATAGCTATCAGAGCTAACTGTGTGCCAACGAAAGAATTTCGATGGAAAATACTGATTGCCCCCGACAAGGGCTCATTATCATAAACTTGGAGCGTTCCAACAGAAACTTTGTATATTCGGTCCTATTTATAACAAGTTCTTAATAAACACTTTTAGGCGCTGCTTTTTTGTAAAACTGAATCGACAAACGAATTTACAGTTCACCTGATGGTAAATAGCTACCGCAGTTCATGGGCTTTTGCAGCCAACTGCAAACAAAGAACAAACAAACACATGTGCCTGTAAGATAGAATGCCTGATTTGTTTATACTGAGATTTTGAAGATACTGCATCCCAATTCTCATTTTCTCGCAAGCAATAATACAATATCTAGATTGTGAGTAGATGAGATTTATAGATAATATTGACAGTAATATTCTCGAGGAATATATCCAGCTGTGCAATAGGGTGGGATATATATAAAAAATATACCCAATATTGTACAGTTATCCAAATTCTTCTTTTATGTTTCATTTATAAAATTAAAAATGAACCAGCTATTTTCATTTAATTTTTATTAAATTATTTTTTATCGCAGGTACAACATGGGAGACCTAGACAGGTGACCAAATGACAGTAGCTTAGAAACCTAGCACAAGATAGTAGCACAGAAAACCAGCGTAAAATAGCAGCTGAATACTACTGTGTTTCGTATAATAAGTGTAGGAAACTGGAGAGCCTTTTTATTGGAAACGAGGCATTCCATCTTAGACCTCAGGGGTGGCAACGCATCTATATTTTGATTGTTAATCGAGTTTAGTTGTAGATGTCTAAGAGCCACAGCATCCCCTTACCATCAGGTGGACTGTGTGCTCGTTTTTCACTCTTATTTTATTTTAAAAAAAAGCTTAGGGGAAAGTGAAAGGAACCAGAGACAAAAAGGCGGTACACCGCATTCTGCATTTGAATATCTATGAATCATAATCGTATCATATTAAGCGTATCTTTTGTGTTTTATATGATGAAAGAACGGAAATAACTTCGTGCATATTGTTAACAAATAGGAGACTTCAACGAGCGCTTTGGTATTGTCAATAAAATGTGAAACGTGACGTTGTTGGCTCTTGAGACTGATGGCACAACAGCGGCGTTGTTTCAACGTACTTTAAAATTGTAATTGTAGGGGGAATTATGCTGGAAATTTATCTTTAGCTTTATTCGGTTCTGAGAAGATTGCGTCTTGACTAAAACTTCAACGATGCTTGCATTTTAACGAATGACAATTTCAAAGTTTATATCTTTTGTTTATATCTATTAACTAAATTAAGATTAAGTGACCTGCCCTACGTTTGTGTTGTAGCGGTAGCTATTAGAGTAGTAGCGGTTACTATATTAAATCTCAGTAGCAAATCATATAGCCTATATCTCACGTTAATAATATAAATAATAATGTAGCTTAATTAATCGGCTTGTTTATATCTTTTATATATTAGTTTGTAAATAATCGTGTGGTTGTAAGTGTGATAAATGAGCACATAGTACACCTATTGACAAGTGAATGCTGTGGAAGAATTAGAATATAGATTCATTGTAGCCGCTGAGGACTAAGATGGAATACCGCGTTATTAAAAAGAGTTTCTGGTTCTTGCACTTACCATACGAAACACATATATTCTGTTAATGCATGGGCCTTCGTCGACAGAGCCTACTCATTCGTGCTAACCTGCCTAGTCATAATACACTGCAATGGGTTTCTATTATGTAGATTTTTTTAGTAAATTTTGAATATAGACATTTTGCTTTTACATTTCGCGTAACATATTACCGCACCTTTTACCGTTCGTTGTGGTGGTGTAAGAGAATCCACTACCACACATCATTCATTGGTGGGTAGCATAAAAGGTGACAAAAACAAATTTAAATTCAAATTCAAATTGTTTATTGCATGTCACATTACAAATTTAAGATGTTACCTTTGATAGGTATACATATGACGCCCTGCAAGGGCATAGAAACACTATCAATTATAAAATATCATATCGTCGATATTCAAGATTATTCTATATAAATTACTTAAATAAGAAATAGAATATAGTAAAAGTATACTTTCTTTGACAACAAGAGATAAGTTTGCAGCCTATACCCAATGAACCAAAGGTTATAAAAACTGGAATCGCCAACTCACCACAATTACATTAGGTATTGTAAATTTAATACACAAAGTGTATTAAATTTACAATACCTAATATAAAACATTCGAATACCAATGTGCTATTAAATGGGGAGGAGTTGAGTCTTGTGGATACCACTGTTTTTCTCGGTATTACTATTGACGCGAAACTTCAATGGGGCCCCCATATATCTAAATTAGCAAGCAGACTTAGTTCTGCAGCATATGCTGTAAGAAAGATTAGAAGTCTCACAGATGTTGAGACAGCTAGATTAGTGTATTTTAGTTACTTTCATAGCGTAATGTCTTATGGAATTTTGCTATGGGGTAATGCGACTGATATTGAAGCTATATTTGTTTTGCAAAAGAGAGCCGTTCGGGCGATTTATAACCTAAATTGTAAAGAGTCCCTCAGACAAAAATTTAAAGAAATAAACATATTAACTTTGGCATCGCAATATATTTATGAAAATCTAATGTATGTACATAAAAACATAAATAGCTTTAATAAGAATAAGGATGTGCATTCTTTAAACACTAGGAACAAACATAAGCTTGTAATACCAGTTACTAGACTCCACAGAATCAGTAATTCATTTATGGGGCAATGTATATGCTTTTACAACAAAATCCCAGAACATATTCAAAGTTTATCAATAAACAAGTTTAAAAGTTTTATTAAAGAAAAACTGTACAAAAAGGGTTATTATAATATCAAGGAATACATGAATGAAAATAACCCCTGGGAATAAGGTGATCGCCACCATGCTGGTTCTATTAAAAATCATTTAAAAATTGTATAAATGAAATTATTGTTAAGTGAAATATGTTTGAAAAAAAAAAAGTCCCGCTGGGTTTCTTGCTGGTTCTTCCCAGGACAGAGGTATTTTCCGAACCAGTGGTAAATAAAAAATGACTTTCAATAAGAATTATGTAATAATCAATTTTGAATAAAAAATTATTCTATTCTATTCTATTCACCGGCCAAGCATGGTAACTATTGTATGTCAAATTGAAAAATTAAATGTTTAAAAATAATTCTTATGGTTATGTCATGGTATGGGTATACCTAGATACCCATACCGTGACATAACCATAAGAATTTCCTTTAAACATAACAATCACTCACCAAATTCCTAAAGGTAATCAATCAAATTAAATTTTAAAAAGAGGCCCTAAGACATTCTACATTTATAATTTTTTCTGAATCGTAAAATTATAAGAACAGATACTATCAAAAAATATAAATCCAAAAAATAAATTTACAATAATCATACTCAATTATTTTTCAGGAAAAAATAAAGTGCGTTAATTATTCCAGAATGCAAATTAAACAGCGAAAACCTGCACAAGCATTACATGAATAAAAATGCTTTATGCAAATTAAGAGAAACTCGGCCATTACAAACAGTTTCTTCTTTATAGGAATAATTTAAAAATGTAAGGATTTGTGATTTTGTCGTATTTAAAACACAATTAATTTTATGTAGGTATGTTTAAATCGTTGCGTCTCAATATAAATATCATTGAGTACATATAAGTTCAATCAATACAATTCTTAATTATTATGAAATTAAAAAATGCTCCAACAGCTACATAATAATATATTTAAGGATATTTTACAAATCTAGCTTGTGCCTATATTTTAATAAAAGTGTAGAATAAATAATAGACATATAAGAAGTAAAGAGGAATAATAAAATTACAACCTATATTTATGTCCTCTATTTCTAAAAGTCTTATTCCTGTTATCTCACCGCTCATTAAATAAAAGAAGAACAGAGACAGCCATATGGACTGCTGACAAAAGTAAAAACTCAAGTATATATGCGTATACATATAAAGAGACCGCTATGCAACTCGCCACTAGTCTGCCTTGCGTCAGACAAGCTATGTGGTAGAGCTATGCTGCAGATATATTAGTAGTATAGTTGTAACATGCATGGGTCGGCTCGACCGAGGAAGGACCACGCTCTCATAGAACAGCAGCGTAAAATAGCAGCTTAATACTGCTGTGTTTTGTATGGTGAGTGTAGAGAACCGGAGACCCTTTTTACTGGAAAAGAGACATTCCATCTTAGTGCTCATGGATGACAACGAATCTGCATTTTGAATCTTTATTGACAAAAGATGTAGATGTCTATGGGCCACACCAACCACTTTCAAATTAACGACAAAAAGCCACCCTGCAGCGTATTATGGCTAAATCTTAAATGGATGTTTAGGAATAACCGCGATCACAAAGATGCTGTTTCATCATCATCATCATCATTAAAGCCCTTCACAAGCCCACTGCTGAACATAGGCCGCCCTCAAGAAATGCTACAAAGCACAGTCCTGAGCCACTTGTATCCATCGACTTTCTGCGTGTCTTAGCAGGTCGTTACTCCATCTAGTGTGGGGACGCCCTATATTTCGTCCGCCGATACAAGGCTGCCACTCGAGAACCTTTTTCCCATTGGTTGTCGGTTTTTCGAGCTATATGGCCGTCCCATTGCCACTTCAGCTTACTAATCCGTTGCGCTATGTCGGTTACTCTGGTTCTACTGCGGGTATCCTCATTTCTTAGTTTATCACGCAGAGAAACTGCGAGCATATCCTCTAGCTTCCCCATCTGGCTAGCAGTGAAGGAACACGTTTCAGTTCCATAGGTCATCACTGGCAACACGCACTGGTTGTACAGTCTTGTTTTCAAGTTTTAAGGTATACCTGACGAGAAGATGTGCCGTAATTTCCCGAACGCTGCCCAACCGAGTTGAATCCGTCGATTGACCTCTCGGTCGAAGTTGGACTTACCTAGTCGGACTATCTGTCCCAGATAATCACACTGATCAACAACTTCGAGCTTAGTGCTTCCTACAACTACAGGTGTGACAATTTTCCCAAGGGTATGTATGTGGTCTATGGTGGTAAAGCCTTTTCAGAAACCGGCTTGTTCTGGAGGCTGGAAGTCGACAAGTCTGCGCGCGAGACGCTTCGTAATGACTTTCTGAAACAGCGCGTATACGGGGCTCAGAAGGGAAATCAGTCTGTAGTTCTTCAAAAGAGCGTAGTCGCCTTTTTTTAAGAACAAGACCACCGCACTTCTGCTCCTAGCCTCCGGTGTAAAGCCACCATGGAGGACGGAATTAAAGAGCTTCTGAAGGGACTACAAGTACCAGTTTTCCACCCGCTTTCAGATGCTCCGCTGTGATCCCATCCTCGTCTTGGGCCTTGCCGTTTTCAACTTGCTGGAGAGCAATTCTAATCTCGCTCTGACAGACTTCCGGAATTTTATCTGAATAGTGTCGAATAAGACTTGCTCTTGGATCGTTACTCACACTTGCGTGTGAGGTCCAAAGATGATGTGTACAGCTGCTTATAGAGGTCAGGTTTTCAGCTTCTCCAGTTGGTTCTTTCTTAACAGTTGCCGTCTGGTCCTCATAATAAAGTCAATCTCATTTTTTGTCGCACCATCGAGGCTTGACCAGGCCCACTGCCTGTGGGGCCACTTCTAGAAGAAAAAGATAATCATAAAGAGTTTCTCCAAGAAGTCGACAAGCTGCTGGCCCCATGTGTTTCGTTGCCCTATTCCAAATTTCCCTACCTTTAGCTCACCGTTCTCCCTTGTGCCTTGTTTTGCGTTGAAGTCTACTATTAACACTATAGTGGGTTTTGGAGGAATGCATGTCTCGAGAGATATCCTCATACATTTCTTTCACCTCCTCACATCGGCATGTGCCAATGTTAGTACGTAAACCTGTATGACTGTCAGCAGATACCGTTTGGTGATTCTGAGTATAAAGTACGCAACCTTCATCGACACACTCTCAAACTTTACAACGTTTTTAACGAGAGACTTTTAGACGATAAATCCGACACCTCCATGTGAGAGATGGTCGCCCTCTTGGTAATAGAACAAGATGCCGGATTCGGGGAATACCATGTCCACCCCATCTCGTGGGACCCCAGACAGTTCTATTATATTCCAGCGCAACTTGTCTAACTATTCCTCCAGCTCCAGGATCTTATCGTCAGTCCTCGGGGAGCGTGCATTATATGTCGCCAGGTCGAGTCGTCTAAGGTGGCAACCGAACTTCCACCGCACATTCTTAGCACCACCTGCGCCGCCGTTACTATGGTTGCCGCCGTAGCCAGGGAGAGCGGGGCCACCGGACACTGGTGGCCGTCTCTTCTTTGCTTTAATCATGGGGTTTTATTTGTTGTTTTGCTGTTATCAGAAAGATGCTGCTGCTCATCTTCTGCTTTAGTTTACCCTATGTCGCCTCTTACGACACCCACGGGAAGATATGTAGTAGTGGGTATTCTTACCCGCCAATACACGGGTTAGAATACCCACTACCCCTAAGATGCTTTTTAAGCACTTTTTACTGGTAATGAGGCATTCCGTCTTAGTCCCTAGCGATTTTAATACATCTTCATTTTGATTACTTATCGAGGATAGCGTGTGGATGTTTATGGGTGACAGTGTCCACTTATTGTTGAACTGTGTGCTCATTTGTCACCATTATTTACAAATAATACAATTTAAAACCATTTATATTTTTTTATTTATAAACCTGTTAATAACAAATATTTGTTAAAAAATTTATAAAATATAATCTAACTAAAAGCTTACATACAATATTAAAAAAAAACTATAATAAAGAAAAACTAAACTAAAAATTTTTATTTTCATAAAGTCCTACTTCCCGTGGTATTGTGCCAAGCACGCTGGCTTGCGTTTCATCGCTGAATGCCTATACTTAACCTTTGAGCAAGAAAACATCATCACCCTTATCACCAGCAGCGACGACCAGATGCGAATACAGTTCTTTTAAGAACTTCCATGCACGAGGATTCCACGGACCGAGAGTATATACAGCAAACGGCCCAAAATATGTAGTCATCTCTATTATTAGTTATTAATTATATTAATTAATAACTTTTTGTTAACTTCAGTTCATATAAGAATTTTATCCAAGTTTATAAATAGTTAGCCATTTTATATTTTAACTAGACAAGTTAGTTTTTCGTCATTAAAAGTGAGTTACGTCGTTTAAATTTGGAGTAATTTAGGTTCTTTCTTATTATTTTATTTTCTTTTGATTGAGGAAAGTTGAGTTGTGGAGACGTAAGAAGATCAAAAAAGAGAGTTCTGAGATACGACTTTCACATACTATAAAATAACGAACGTCTACGGAGAGCAACGGAAAAGTAAAATATATATTGTATTGCGTTTACCTATTTACCTGTAGAGCATTCGCTATGGCCTGTGGCAAATCTTTTCGATTGTAAAATAAACTCGGAATAATAACATTAACTGCGGTGCACTCTGCTAAATACTAGACATAACACTAGCCATCGGCTAATAACGGAAAATCCAAATAACAAATTTCTATGAGTCCTAGTCTATCTATTGCAGTACCATCCTCTTACCTACTTCTGCCACATAAAGAGTAGTTTTATAAAAAATAATTTAATTGTACAAAATAACATACTATTCAAGTACTTTAAAATTAAAATCCACAAACAAGTAAACTGAAGTAGTATTAAAAGTGCGAGAGTATCTCACCTAAGCTGACTGATCCTACCAATCGTAAAGAAATTCTGCAGCTATATTATGTTTGTAGCACGGATGAGTTGATTGAACCGGGGAAGGACCACATTCTCACATAATACCACCATGTAAGTGCTGCTTAGTGCTTCTGTGTTTCGTATGGTGAGTAGTGATGTGGACTGGAGATCTTTTTTACTGCAATCAAGGCATTCCATCATAGTCCTCAGGGTGATAACGCATTACCATTTTGATTCTTAGTCGAGGATACATTTTAGACCACAGCACTATACAGCTGTACTTACAATCAGATGGACAAGGTGCTTGTATTTCATCCTTATTTGATTAAAAAAGAGTAATACATGCCGGCAGATAAACTCTTAATATGATGTTAAAGTAAATATTTGTTTTATTATAATTTAATGGCCAGCACTGTTTCGATTGTTTTGATACATGCTCAGACAGAGCCGGCACTCGAACCCTGTAGATACCCTTAAAATTGGATATGCTAAAGATCTTTCTGAGACAAAAAAACATTATTTATTGAAATATGGATAATCATGGACCATGATACGATAAAAATGTGTCTGGAGACTATTTTGTCTACTTAAATAACGAGCATAAATAGGGAAGAGACAAAAAAGTAATAGATTATATACCAACTTCAAAGGTGTTATCATTATTAGGCTACGATTTAAAAGTAAGTACCGTTAGTAATAGAATTTCTAAATCAAATTATCGACACGTATCAACCAACATTTAAAGCTTTTAAACGATTGCATTTCAACGTTTAAAAGTTGCATTAGTTGGGGTTGGAATCACAAGATTAAATAAAATGAAGAAGTAAGAAGGATAATAAAGTTACAACCTATATTTATGTCCTCTATTTTTCTAAAAGTGTTATTCCTGTTATCTCACCACTCATTAAATAAAAGAAGAACAGAGACAGCCATATGGACTGCTGATAGAAGTAAAAACTCAAGTATATATTCGTATACATGTAAACAGGCCGCTATGCTACTCGCCACTGGTCTGCCTTGCGTCAGACAAACTATGTGGTAGAGCCATGCTGCAGCTATATTAGTAGTATAGTTGTAGCATGCATGGGTCGGCTCGACCGAGGAAGAACCACGCTCTCATAGAACACCAGCGTAAAATAGCATCTTAATACTGCTGTGTTTTGTATGGTGAGTGTAAAGAACCGGAGACCCTTTTTACTGGAAAATAGACATTCCATCTTAGTGTTCATGGATAACGACGAATCTGCATTTTGAATCTTTATTGACAAAAGATGTAGATATCTATGGGACACGTCAACCACTTAAAAATTAATGACAAAAAGCCACCCTGCAGCGTATTATGGCTGCATCTTAAATCGATGCTAAGGAATAACCGCGATCACAAAGATGCTGTTTCATCATCATCATCATTATAGGCCTTCACAAGTCCACTGCTGAACATAGGCCGCCCTCAAGAAATGCTACAAAGCACAGTCCTGAGCCACTTGTATCCATCGACTTTCTGCGTGTCTTAGCAGGTCGTCACTCCATCTAGTGTAGGAAGGCCCTATATTTCGTCCGCCGATACGAGGCTGCCACTCGAGAACCCTTTTTCCCCATCGGTTGTCGATTTTTCGAGCTATATGGCTGTCCCATTGCCACTTCAGCTTACTAATCCGTTGCGCTATGTCGGTTACTCTGGTTCTACTGCGGGTATCCTAATTTCTTAGTTCATTTCGCAGAGAAACTGCGAGCATATCCTCTAGCTTCCCCATCTGGCCAGCAGTGAAGGACCACGTTTCAGTTCCATAGGTCATCACTGGCAACACGCTCTGGTTGTACAGTCTAGTTTTCAAGTTTTAAGGTATACCTGACGAGAAGATGTGCCGTAATTTCCCGAACGCTGCCCAACCGAATTGAATCCATCGATTGACCTCTCGGTCGAAGTTGGACTTACTTAGTCAGACTATCTGTTTCAGGTAATCATACTCGTCAACAACTTCGAGTTTAGTGCTCCCAACAACTACAGGCATGACAATTTGCCCAAGGGTATGTATGTGTTCTATAGTGGTTGTCATCATCATCATCATTACAGCCCTTCACAAGTCCACTGCTGAACATAGGCCTCCCCCAAGGAATACCACAAAGCACGGTCCCGAGCCACCTGCATCCATCGACTTCCTGCATGTCTTACCAGGTCGTCACTCCATCTTGTGGGGGGACGCCCTACACTTCGCCTACCGGTACGAGGCTGCCACTCGAGAACCTTTCTTCCCCATCGGTTGTCGGTTCTTCGAGCTATATGGCCGGCCCACTGCCACTTCAGCTTACTAATCCGTTGGGCTTTGTCGGTTACTCCGGTTCTACTGCGGATATCCTCATTCCTAAGTTTATCACGCAGAGAAACTCCGAGCATAGCCCTCTCCATAGCTCGCTGAGCGACCTTGAGCTTCCTCATATGGCCAGCAGTGAAGGACTACGTCTCAGTTCCGTAAGTCATCACTGGCAACACGCACTGGTTGTACAATTTTGTTTTAAGGTTTTGAGGTATTTCCGACGAGAAGAAGTGTCGTAGCTTCCCGAACGCTGCCCAGCCGAGTTGAATCCGTCGATTGACCTCTTGGTCGAAGTTGGACTTACCTTGTCGTACTATTTGTACCAGGTAAACATACTCGTCAACAACTTCGAACTTAGAGCTCCCAACAACTACCGGCATAGGTGTGACATGGACATTAAACATAATCTTTGTTTTGTCCATGTTCATCTTAAGACCTATCCGTTGGGAGACACTATTGAGGTCATTGAGCATAGTGCTTAGTTCCTCCAGCGATTCTGCCATGAGGACTATATCGTCGGCAAATCGAAGGTGAGTGATGTACTTACCATTGATGTTAATTCCGTATCCTTTCCAGTCCAGAAGCTTGAAAACGTCTTCCAATGCAGCGGTGAAGAATTTCGGAGATATAACGTCATCCTGTCTTACACCTCTCTGCAATTGGATAGGTTTCGTACTCTGGTTCTGTACTCGGATATCCATCGTAGCTCTACTGTTCAAACACTTCAGCACTTCGATATACCGACAGTCAACTTGGCACCGCTGAAGGGACTGCAGCACCGCCCAAATTTCGACGGAATCAAAGGCTTTCTCATAGTCCACATACGCCAGACATAGTGGCAAATTGTACTCTTCGGACTTCTGTACAATTTGCCGTAGGGTATGTATGTGGTCGATGGTGCTAAAGCCCTTTCGGAAACCGGCTTGTTCGGGAGGCTGGAAGTCGTCAAGTCTGCGCGCGAGACGATTCGTAATGACTCTCGAAAACAGCACGTAGACGCGGCTCAGAAGGGAAATCGGTCTGTAGTTCTTCAAGAGAGCGTTGTCACCTTTCTTGAAGAACAAGACCACCGCACTTCTGCTCCACGCCTCCGGTGTAATACCACCATGGAGGACGGAATTAAAGAGCTTCTGAAGGACTTCAAGTACCGGTCTTCCATCCGCTTTCAGAAGCTCCGCTGTAATTCCATCCTCGCCTGGGGCCTTGCCGTTTTTAAGGTGCTGGAGAGCCATTCTAATATCGCTCAGACTGACGTCCGGGATATCTTCGGAATAGTGTCAAATAAGACTCGCTCTTGGATCGTTACTCACAATTGCGCGTGGCTCCAACGATGACGTGTACAGCTGCCCATAGAACCTCTCAATCTCACTCAAAATCTCAGGTGCCCCGGAAACGATGCTGCCACATTCGGTCTTCAGCTTTGACAGTTGGCTTTTTCTGGCAGACAGATCTCTGGCAAAGACTTTGGAGCCTTGGTTCCGCTCGATCGCTTCTTCAATACGAGCTGTATTGAAGTTGCGTAAGTCTCGCCGCATGCATTTGGAGATCTGTCAAATCTGTTGAAGAATGTAGCCTCATCTCCCGTCTAACAACCATGAGATTAAGAGTGTGATCGGAGAGTTTTTGTGTTCTTCTGCGGCAGGTCTTGCAGAACTTAGCTCCGACCGCATGGACAGTTTCCACGAGCTTGTCATTCATATCGTCCACTTCATTGCAGTCTTCTAGGCACTGAAAACGGTTTTGTAACTCGAGCTGAAAGGTTTCAGGACTTTGGATTAGAGCAGGAGGGGGACGGAGCGTTGACTTCATCAGACGAGACCTCTCCAAATTAACATTTATGTTCAGTGTGCCTCTAACCTGCCGGTTTTCACCCTCGCGATCACTGAGACATCACTGAACAGTTGTCGTCTGGTCGTCATAATAAAGTCAATCTCATTTTTTGTCGAACCGTCGGGGCTCGACCAGGTCCACTTCCTGTGAGGCCGCTTCTTGAAGAAAAAGTTCATCATAAAGAGTCCCTCTTTCTCCATGAAGTCGGCCAGCTGCTGGCCCCTTGGGTTCCGTTGCCCTATTCCAAATTTCCCTACTTTCAGCTCACCGTTCTCTCTTGTGCCTAGTTTTGCATTGAAGTCTCCCATTAACACCGTATATTGGGTTTTGGAGGAATGCTATAGTGGTAATGCCTTTTCGGAAACCGGCTTGTTCGGGAGTCTAGAAGTCGTCAAGTCTGCACGCGAGACGCTTCGTAATGACTCTCTGAAACAGCACGTAGACGGGGCTCAGAAGGGAAATCCGTCTGACGTCTTGGGCTTTGCCGTTTTTAAGGTGCTGGAGAGCAATTCTAATCTCGCTCTGACAGACTTCCGGAATTTCATCTGAATAGTGTCGAATAAGACTTGCTCTTGGATCGTTACTCACACTTGCGTGTGAGCTCCAAAGATGAAGTGTACAGCTGCCCATAGAACCTCTTAATCTCTTTTAAAATCTCAGTTGACCCGAAAATGACGCTGCCACACTCGGTTTTCAACTTCTTCAGTTGGCTCTTTCTTAACAGTTGTCGTCTGTTCGTCATAATAAAGTCAATATCATTTTTGTTGTACCATCAAGGGTTGACCAGGCCCACTTCCTGTGGGCCCACTTCTATAAGAAAAAGATAATCGTAAAGAGTTTCGCCAAGAAGTCAGCCAGCTGCCGGCCTCTTGTTTCCGTTGCCCTATTCCAAATTTCCCTACCTTCAGCTCACCGTTCTTTCTTGTGCCTTGTTTTGCGTTGAAATCTCCTATTAACACTATAGTGGGTTTTGAAGGAATGCATGTCTCTCGAGATATCCTCATACATTTCTTCTACCTCCTCATCGGCACGTGCCGATGTTAGTGCGTAAACCTCTATGACCGTCAGCAAATACCGTTTAGTGATTCTGAGTATAAAGTACGCAACCCTCAACGACACACTCTCAATCTTTACAATGTTTTTAACGAGAGACTTTAAGACGATAAATCCGACACCTCCTTGTGACAGATGGTCACCCTCTTGGTAATAGAACAAGGTGCCGGATTCGAGGATAACCATGTCCACCCCATCTCTTCAGACCCCAGATATTTCTGTTATATTCCAGCGCAACTTGTCTATCTCTTCTTCCAGCTCCACGATCTTATCGTCAGTCCTCGCGTGTCGCCAGGTCGAGTCGTCTAAGGTGGCAACCGAACTTCCACCGCACATTCTTAGCACCACCTGCGCCACCGTAGCCAGGGTTAGCGGGGCCACCGAAGACTGGTGGCCGTCTTTCCTTTGCTTTAATCACGGGGTTATATTTGTTGTGTTGCTGTTATCAGAAAGATGCTGCTGCTCATCTTCTGCTTTAGTTTCCCTATGTCGCCTCTTAAGACACCCACGGGTTAGAATACCCACTACCCCTAAGATGCTGTTTAAGCTCTTTGATTCGTTTAATGTCTTTTTACTGGTAATGAGGCGTTCCGTCTTTGTCCCTAGCGGTTTTAATACATCTGCATTTTGATTACTTATCGAGGATAGGGTGTGGATGTTTATGGGTGACAGTGTCCACTTATTGTTGAACTGTGTGCTCATTTGTCACTATTATTTACAAATAATACAATTTAAATCATTTATATTATTGTTTATTTATAAACCCATTAATAACAAATAATTGTTAAAAAAAAATTACAACTAAAATCTTACATACAATATTAAAAAAACTGTAATAAAGAAAATCTAAAACTAATTTTTTTTAATTTCATGCAGTCCTACTTCCCGTGGTATTGTGCCAAGAACGCTGGCTTGCGTTTCCTCGCTGAATGCCTATACTTAACCTTTGAGCAAGAAAACATCATCATCCTTATCACCAGCAACGACGACCAGATGCGAATACTGTTCTTTTAAGAACTTCCATGCACGTGGATTCCACGGACCGAGCGTATATACAGCAAACGGCACAAAATATGTAGTCATATCTATTATTAGTTATTAATTATATTAATTTATAACTTTTTGTTAACTTCAGTTCATCATCATCACCATCATCATTACAGCCCTTCAAAAGTCCACTGCTGAACATAGGCCTCCTCCAAGGAATGCCACAAAGCACGGTCCCGAGCCACCTGCATCCATCGACTTCCTGCATGTCTTACCAGGTCGTCACTCCATCTTGTGGGGGGACGCCCTACATTTCGCCTACCGGTACGAGGCTGCCAGTCGAGAATCTTTCTTCCCCATCGGTTGTCAGTTCTTCGAGCTATATGGCCGGACCACTGCCACTTCAGCTTACTAATCCGTTGGGCTATGTCGGTTACTCTGGTTCTACTGCGGATATCCTCATTCCTAAGTTTATCACGCAGAGAAACTCCGAGCATAGCCCTCTCCATAGCTCGCTGAGCGACCTTGAGCTTCCTCATACGGCCAGTAGTGAAGGACCACTTCAGTTCATATTAGAATTTTATCCAAGTTTATAGTTAGCCATTTTAGATTTTAACTAGAAAAGTTAGTTTTTTGTCATTATAAGTGAGTTACGTCGTTTAAATTTGGAGTAATTTAGGTTCTTTCTAATTATTTTATTTTCTTTTGATTGAGGAAAGTTGAGTTGTGAAGACGTAAGAAGATCAAAAAAGAGAGTTCTGAGATACGACTTTCACATACTATAAAATAACGAACGTCTACGGAGAGCAACGGAAAAGTAAAATATATATTGTATTGCGATTACCTATTTACCTGTAGAGCATTCGCTATGGCTTATGACAAATCTTTTCGATTGTAAAATAAACTCGGAATAATAACATTAACTGCGGTGCACTCTACTAAATACTGGACATAACACTAGCCATCGGCTAATAACGGAAAATCCAAATAACAAATTTCTATGAGTCCTAGTCTATCTATTGCAGTACCACCCTCTTACCTACTTCTGCCACATAACGAGCAGTTTTATGAAAAATAATTTAATTGTACAAAATAACATACTATTCAAGTACATTGAAATTAAAATCCACAAACAAGTAATCTGAAGTAGTATAAAAAGTGTGAGAGTATCTCACCTTAGCTGACTTATCCTACCAATCGTAAAGAAATACTGCAGCTATATTATGTTTGTAGCACGGATGGGTTGGTTGAACCGGGGAAGGACCACATTCTCACATAATACCACCATGTGAGTGCTGCTTAGTGCTTCTGTGTTTCGTATGGTGAGTAGTGATGTGGACCGGAGATCCTTTTTACTGCAAACAAGGCATTCCATCATAGTCCTCAGGGTGATAACGCATTACCATTTTGATTCTTAGTCGAGGATACATTTTAGACTACAGCACTATACAGCTGTACTTACAATCAGATGGACAAGGTGCTTGTATTTCATCCTTATTTAATTAAAAAAGAGTAATACATGCCGGCAGATAAACTCTTTATATGATGTTAAAGTAAATATTTGTTTTATTATAATTTAATGGCCAGCACTGTTTCGATTGTTTTGATACATGCTCAGACAGAGCCGGCACTCGAACCCTGTAGATACCCTTAAAATTGGATATGCTGAAGATCTTTCTAAGACAAAAAACATTATTTATTGAAATATGGATAATCATGGACCATGGTACGATAAAAATGTATCTGGAGACTATTTTGTCTACTTAAATAACGAGCACAAATAGGGAAGGGACAAAAGAGTAACAGATTATATACCAACTTCAAAGATGTTATCATTATTAGGATACGATTTGAAAGTAAGTACCGTTAGTAATAGAATTTCTAAATCAAATTATCGACACGTACCAACCATCATTTAAAGTTTTTAAACGATTGCATTTCAACGTTTAAAAGTTGCATTAGTCGGGGTTGGAATCATAAGATTAAATAAAATGAAGAAGTAAGAAGGATAATAATAAATTTTAAACCAATATATGAAGATACATAAAAACCTGCGATCTAGATTAATTTATTAGGTTTATTGTATATTAATCTAGATTAAGTCTTTCATCTCATCTCAGTCATCTCAGTCCTCAGAGATTGCAGGTACCCATGGAGTAGCCAAATACAAACAGGAGAACTGTTAGTTTGTTTGTGAATTCCGTTTCATAAAAAAATGTACTCGTTTAAGACTATCATTGCATCAAATTTGATTAACCAAAATCCTCGCAAAAGAACACCGATTCTAATCAAGAATATCTGAATGCAACAAATATGTTTAGTAAAATAAAATTTTTAAATTTATAAAATAAAATAAATCCCAATTACACCACTGTAAGACTTCAGGATAATTTAGTTCTGAGTATATCAGACGAATATAATAATAAATAAGAAAAGGTTAGTGAGGTAGTTTAAATACAACTAGGAGATGGACTCCGAAACGACCTAAAATTGTTTCATAGCACTTGAAATGTAAAATATTTTTATTTCAAGTTTAGTTTGTAGCACGAATAGTTCAGCTCGACCGAGTTAGGACCACGCTCTTACAGAAAGCCAACAATGAAAATATGACAATAAAATAGCAGCTTAATGCTGCTGTATTTTGTATGGTGGGTGAAAAGAAACCAAAACCCTTTTTACTGGAAACCGGGCATTCCATCTTAGTCCTCAGGGGTGACAAGGCATCTGCATTTTGATTCTTTACTGATGATTAGTGTAGATGTCTATGGGCCTTTACTTATTTCTTATATTTACGAGAACACTACACATTGATTTAAACTACTTTTACGGATTTTATCCTATTTAATTGTACTTATTTTCAATTTCCGACGTTTTGGGTATTTTCCAGCACTTTTAACATGCTATGGTGTTTCTCGTTAGCTATATGTTCTACATAGATTATATAGCTGAACTGAACGTCCAGGAAGTCTGCAGTTTGTGACCATATCTTAAACGGCCCCCGCCATTACATCAGATTTAATAGACCACATATGCTCGCAAAAGGAAATCGTTTCCTGGCAAGAATGATACGTGAGGCTATTTAAATTAAAAAAACAGCCTAATTTAAATAACGATGATGGCTGGGTGCTAGCACTTGCTTGGTATACTGTAATTAATAAAATTAAAACTAAGTCCAAGCATACCGCTGCAAGAGTTCAAGACACAGTAAGTTCATTCTGCGTAGATTGGATCAAAAGTGATAAATAAAAAGCTAACGGTACTCCGGGTTAACTCTAACATTTGGGACGTCCATCACCTCAGTCCCATGTGACCTGGGTGTCAGAAAGCATCCGAAACGTCGGGAATTAAAAATAAGGGCAAATAAACGCGATAATATCCCTATAAGTAGTTTTATCCAATTTTTGAATTTACTACTGTTTTATTTTTCTCTGTCACCTATTACAACATCCATGATATGGTTACGCTCTCTTGAAGAACTATAGACGAATTTCCCTTTTGAGCCGCGTCTACGTGCTATTTTCGAGAGTCATTACGAATCGTCTCGCACGCAGACTTGACGACTTCCAGCCTCCCGAACAAGCTTGTTTCCGAAAAGGCTTTAGTACCATAGACCACGTACATCCCCTTTCGGCAGATTGTACAGAAGACAGAGAAGTATAATCTGCCACTATGCCTTGCATATGAAAGCCTTTTGATTCCGTCGAAATTTGGGCGGCGTACAGTCCCTTCAGCAGTGCCAAGTTGACTGTCGGTATATGGAAGTGCTAAAGTGTTTGTATGGCAGGATGACGTTATATTCCAGAAACTCTTCACAACTCCATTTGTAGACGTTTTCAAGCTGCTGGACTGGAAAGGATGCGGTATTAACATCAATGGCGAGTACATTACTCACCTTCAATTTGCCGACGATATAGTCCTTATGGCAGAATCGCTGGAGTACCTAAGCACTAGCAATGACCTCAATAGTGTCTCCCAACGGATAGGTCTTAAGATGAACATGGACAAAACAAAAATCATGTTTAACGTCCATGTCACACCTTTGCCGGTAGTTGTTGAGAGCAATAAGCTCGAAGTTGTTGACGAGTATGGTTACCTGGGACAAATAGTCCAACTAGGTAAGTCCAACTTCGACCAAGAGGTCAACCGACGGATTCAACTCTGCTGGGCAGCGTTCGGAAAACTATGACACATCTTCTTGTTAGACAAACCTCAAAACCTGAAAACAAAATTGTACAACAAGTGCGTGTTGCCAGTGATGACTTACGAATCTGAGACGAGGTTCTTCACTGCTGGTCATATGAGGAAGCTCAAGGTCACTCAGCGAGCTATGGAGAGGGCTATGCTCGGGGTTTCTCTGCGTGATAAACTTAGAAATGAGGATATCCGCAGTAGAACCAGAGTAACCGACATAGCCCAACGGATTAGTAAGCTGAAGTGGCAGTGGGCCGGCCATATAGCTCGAAGAACCGACAACCGATGGGGAAGAAAGGTTCTCGAGTGGCAGCCTCGTACTGGTAGGCGAAGTGTAGGGCGACCCCCCACTAGATGGAGTGACGAAATGGTAAGACATGCAGGAAGTCGATAGATGTAGGTGGCTCAGGACTGTGCTTTGTAGCATTCCTTGGGAGAGGCCTATGTTCAGCAGTTGACTTATGAAAGGTTGTAATTATGATGATAATGATGATAAGGTAGTGGTTTCACTTACCTGGCCACTACACGGTTTTTCTTAATTACTATTATATTTTAAATAATTAACATATATATGGTGAATAAATGAATTCGGGTCTGGCATCATGGTCACTTTGTTCATAAGCGTAGAGAACTTTAATTTAGTTTAGTTATCTATTTAATACTGATTCTAGATGAAACGCATTAAAGTGAACGGATCATATTTACGTATCCTTTTCTACACATGTAAATAGATACTTTAGAAATATGCTTTTAAAAATGTTAATGAAAGTAACTAGTTCCAACGATAGTAATCGCGATAATTTATACTAACATTCACAAGTAAACGACCTCATAAATAACCCCTTTAGGCTATTGGGCGTGGACTACATGTAACAACATTTTTCATTAGTTTTATGATGGTACGTTGTTTACATTGTTTTTAATAAAGATTTTAACAATACGAAAAAGCACTTTAATTATGTCTGCGCTTTGAATGTAGTCAGATTTGCTAGAATTAAATATTAAAAAAAGTTTATACATATATGTTTCTGTATGTGACTGGTTGCTATGTGTTTAGGCCGAATTGTAATATTAAGAATTAAAACTTGCATTCAAAACTCACGACTCAGCGCGTGCATCGGATGGTACCAAGGTCACCGCCGGCCCCCTCTCCTGCTCGCATTCCATTTGAGGGCGCGGCGGTCGAGATTAGTCTAGAAAAGAATTGTCGCGCGACGGTCGGTCGGATATAGGTCTGGAAAAATTGATTGTCTGCGCGGACGCCGGGTCGGTTAATTGTTTTTGGAAGATAATATTGAATCTTTAGGTCGCGTTCCTCCTATGGCGTTGTCTTAATTTGTACGGTTCGTGACAACGAGGCTGATTTTTGAGTTTTGAGTGATTAATTTAACTTCTATTGGCATTAATTTGCGTCGACGAGTTTCTTGTGTGGTATTTTAATATCGTACGAAAGAATTTTTGCTTTGTCGTATGGAACGCTAAAACTTTGTGACCCGAGAGAAGGTCGCGTTCGTGTTCGATAAATAATTTTGTGCTAAGTGACGTCAGACTTGAGTTCAGATTAAGAGAACGCCCATTGGAGTAATCGAAGTTGTGGAGTAGTGCAGTGCACTTGGATTTGCGGACCAATTACATCGGGGAAGTCAGGTTACATTTTACACACATACATACACACTAGTACCTTTACACTTACATATCACCTTCTTGCCCTTAACGGTACCTTGAGGGCGACCCTACCTCCGGAACTCGGTAAGTTTTGTGTTTGCTTTCTCGCCATCACATAATTATTATCCATAAGCCATTGGGCCCCTCCCTCGGTATGCTCGTCGATGGAATTACTCATGGGCCCTAGCTCAGTCAACCTTGTCGGAGCAACTGGGGAAGTGAACACTATAGATATCAGTGCGAGGGTTCTAGTATCAGTACCTATATTTTTAGAGTATATTTTATAAAAATATAAAGATGTTCTTTATATGATTTGATTAAAAATAATAATATAAATATAACTGCAACGTAATAAGGTGACCCTAATAACCGGCGCAAAAGAATGCATCTCATACCGTATTTCGTATGTGTTATAAGTAGCAAATATGGAACACGAAACATTCCCTAAGGATTGCATGGCCTCAATGTCCAATGTCAATGTCCCTAATGTGGATGGAATGATTTTGTTTAATATGCTCATTTCAGTATCAAAGGCGCTAGGCGTGGTTTCTGAAAAGTCCATTGAATTTACTAATTAATTTCAACTAAGTTTGTTTAAGAAGGTTTATTATAATATTAAAGAATTTATAGACGATAATAACCCCTGGAAATGAGGTGATCGCTACCAAAGTTAATTCGTGTAACATACATGATTGTAAACTGTTATTTAAAAAAAAGTCCCGCTGGGTTTCTTGCTGTTTCTTCCCAGGACAGAGGTTTTTTTCCGAACCAGTGGTAATTAAACAAAAGTGTGACTTTCAGTTAGTATTATTTATAATCTATATTGAATAAAAAAGTTTCTGTTTCTGTTTCTGTTTCAAAAAATAACCTGTCGTGAAGTATATTACGGCTTAAAGAGATGACGAGGAGAAAAAACATACAGATTTTTTCTCCTCGTCATGAGGCATTCCAATATACATTTCAATATAATAATCACCAATTAATATTATATTGAAATGTAGGCAGAGAACTTCGTGTCATATCATTTATTGTTACTAATAAATGACAATGCAGTTTCGTAACGTGTTCCAGTGTTACGAACCACAGAAAGAATCATGGTGACCGGCATCTCCAGAAACTTTTACAGTGATAAATTAACAATATCTTCCACTGCTTACCTTTATAAACTAAAAACAGTAGTAAGGATTTTTTTACATAAGCAACAAAACATAATTATTGCTGAGATTATTTTTATTGATTTAGGTTAAAGTTGTCTCATTTTTCGAGGCTATTTGTTACAGTGATAGAATCCAAAGCATTTTTTAATTAAATACGCAGTATTCTTTTAGGTTATGAAATGCATAGATACCAAAAAAAGGAAGAAAAGCACCTACAGTTTCTTAGAAAAAAAGAGAGTATTAGTAAGCTGAGGATACAATCTGTAAGGTTGGTTTCGTACCATGGTCAACAAGGAAACCAAATGAGGAATGGGTACAATATAGCAATGGTAAGCTATGGTATTATTCTGTATGCGCTGGTAAGAAAGGTTTATTCTATTGTTGTTCTATAATTGTGTATTAGATGATTAGAGTGACAGCTGTCACGTAGTAGTAGTATGAGATATATGTATTGAGACCTGGAACAACTTATCCCATAAACGGGGTTCGTTGTCAAATTCTGCTATGTTTTATTATTTTAATATGTTCTAGGATATACACTGAATTTATTTAATTATTCTGCAATAAAAAAGTCACGGAATAAAATAAATAAGAACAGATTTGTTTAATTTAGTATTATTATAGAGGTTTATGTTCATTTTGTGACTTGAACCGGTCCTCTACAATGAGAGCTGTTAACAATTATTGTAATTTTGTCATCATCATTACAGCCCTTCACAAGCCCACTGCTGAACATAGGCCTCCCCCAAAGAATGCCACAAAGCACGGTCCTGAGCCACCTGCATCCATCGACTTCCTGCATGTCTTACCAGGTCGTCACTCCATCTCGTGGGGGGACGGCCTACACTTCGCCTACCGGTACGAGGCTGCCAGTCGAGAATCTTTCTTCCCCATCGGTTGTCGGTTCTTCGAGCTATATGGCCGGCCTACTGCCACTTCAGCTTACTAATCCGTTGGGCTATGTCGGTTACTCTGGTTCTACTGCGGATATCCTTATTCCTAAGTATATCTCGCAGAGAAACTCCGAGCATAGCCCTCTCCATAGCTCTCTGAGCGACGTTGAGCTACCTCATACGGCCTTGTAATTTTGTACTCAGACATATATATAAGAAAATGGTGGTTATCTTTAATCCAGTTATAACTCGTGCCGAATAGTATACATTCCAAACCATGCAGTTGTAACGAACCCCACAAACCCCAGTCTCTATACTTATACTTATATTTGTCTTTCTTTAAAATCTATATCTATAAGATATAAACATATATTAAATTACTTCACCAGTATATTAATCATACATTGATCTTTCTAAAAGTTTAAATATAGGCCGTTTAATAAATTTATGGCGTGATCGTCTTAGTTAGGACCCTTATTTACGTCGTGTTTGTATAGTAACTTAGTTCTTTTAGGTGTATCTTGGAAGAATTAATATTCACGAGAGCAATTGAAAGCTGTTGGTAGCGTCTAATAAGCTAAAGAACCCCGTTCACGAAGACAGAGCTCAAAAAAGTTAAGAAAAATAAATTGTCCCTATTCCATTTGTATCAGGTTCACAACAGACAATTCCTTTTTAATTAATCCCCTCCCGCTTGGAAAAGGCTCACGATATTTATATCAAATACCAGATACAAGGGCTTCGCTCTCCAACATTTTTAATAAAATGTGGAGGAAGTACACGGCTCCGCACACGCCGTGCACGCTGAGCGCCAAGCATTTAATGCGCTCCCCCCGAAGGGTACGTTAATTTGGGAACTGTACCGTACTCCACAGCAAAATAACTGGCGAACCAGTAAAAGAGGACTTAGCGCCTTAGTAGTGCGTATGCATAAACATCAACCGAAATTGCGCATGTCAATAAGTGTAAACGCCATACAGAATACGATCAAATCCAGCCACAGTGAATGTACGTCACAAGGGTTAGGCTACAATAGACACACTGGCCATAAAAAGCCCTCCGTGAGCGCCACCACCTGCCAGATCGCCGTTCCTGCAGACGTGATGTAAGTGTAAGGTATCACCACCAATTGCATGGTCAGCACGGCCAATTGGCCGCAGAGCGTGTCATGAGTCTACCGCTCACCTTAAGGGAATGCGATCTCACGTTGCGCGGCTTTCGAACGCAGCCTTGAGAGCCTCTTCAGATTCTCCCTTCAGCTAACACCCACATGCGGTCGACACATATGCTCTACCAACCAATACATTGACAGATATAGCCAATAAGCAATTATAAGATTGGGCTTGTGTCAATGACGTTGAGTATATGCATTTTTCGATCATGTTTGTCTCACCCACCAACAAGTTGCATTAAATTTTTCAAAGGTTTTTTTATAGGGATATATTATTCTGTTGTTATATAAAACGTCATGGAGGTCAGAAAGTCTGCAGCCCCACAATAAAGGGACCCGACTTGGGCAAAGCTACTTAGATTGTGAGTCAAACCAAGACGTATGGATCGCTATTGAGAATAGCGACCCGCCAAACAACCATCGCAGAGACGCAATGCTGCAGAACGCAACAAGCATCAATACGACTATCGTCGGGCTTACACCATCCAAAGGACCCTCATAAAGTCCCAGCAGACATCACCACCCGCATACCTCCATCGAACAGAACCACAAGATACGTCGAATCAGGTGCAGCACACCTGCAGATCTACCACTAGACGAAATACTGCAAGTAGCAGTAAGCATCAATGCAACTATCATACGGATGGCGCCCCCTCACAACACACCCACATGATCCCTATCGACTTTGGTAACAAAATTGATAATGTTGTTAACTAAAAAAATCACCAACGTATCATAGTAGCACGGTACTAAGACGTCAGTTGCCAAACTCCAGGTATCATAGCGCTATTGCACTAAGACATGGAGTTGAGTATGCTTGCTGCACTTAAAAGTACTACCAAACACACTCACCCTAATCCGAAAGATAGCCGACGTATCATAACGTTATGCGCTAAGACGCCGCCCACAAATGGTAGGGGTGTGCGATGTCCACGGGCAAGTCGTATTGCTACAACAAACCCGCTTACCACCGGTACTAAGATGATATGTCTAGGACACATCGGTTAGCGAGTCCAAGTTTACTCGTACCTCCGTCTTGGACGCTGCAAAGCAATCTACACGTCACTATAATAATCCTTTTCAAGTCTCATTTCTTTCAATATAATGCTTTTACATATTTTAGACCTTCCAAATATTTGCTTTATTTCATAGTACATACTATTGTATGTCTTATTCATATGGGACTTCAAGTCATAACTCTGCTATCATAATGCTTATGCATCATATATACCTATATTAATAATTTGGTTCAATAGACCTTGCTATCATAAGTCCCTAATATAGGATAAGTCATTGTACAAACTTACTACTAGCAGTCAGTCAGCCGACCACCCCATATATATATGTACAAAAGGCCAGGTCAAGAGTACCCTAAACCGTAGAGCATGTATGAAGGGAATAATGAAAGTGGACAAAGCGAAACAAGTATGTAAGGTTCGTAGCAAGTGGAAAGAAGTGGTCTCTGCCTACCCCTACGGGAAAGAGGCGTGATTATATGTATGTATGTATGTATATGTACAACCTTGGGTATGTCTCCGGCAATGCCCCCTTTTCCCAAGGGAACATTTCAAGAACACCTTTATCAACTTAGAAAATTTTCTGATGAATTTTTTATGAATTCTGAATTTTTAAATGACTTTATAATGAATTTAATTATTATTTATTAATAATAATTATAAAGTGTCACACAGTGTATGAGAAAGTGACATACCCGACAATGTGATCAGACTTTTATAAAATAATCCGTGTTCTAATGTAAATAAACACTGACTGGAATATTAACAATAAAATTATTTTTACAAATAAACAAATTGATAATTAAAACAAAGAAAGTCCTAGGTACCACCCACTTATCTATATCACTATGTTCCGGTGTAAAGGTTATAGAGAGCCAGTGTAGGTATCTGTTGTCTATCTGTCAAGCAAGCTCCAGAGCCAAGCTTTTTGGTAAGGGAGTCCATGGGCTACTGTAGCCACTTGCCATCAGGTGGACTGTAAATTCGTTTGTCATGTTTAGTGTACTACGAACTACTGTACTGCCTACTAATGTAGTCTAAAACTAGTAACTAGAAAATTAGGCCCATAATACGTATTACGTTGTACATAAAACGTGTTGAAATATGAATTAAAATATTATTTATAACTACTACGACGCTGTGTAAATTTTTAATATTATCGACCCCATTTCAGCTATTGCGTGAGAATCGAGCGTTATGTATGCCCTTGTTTTAATTTTCACATGTCGCACATATGTTACCGTAACACTGTTCTGTTCGCACGAGTATAAGGTAGTGAGAGATTTTAATTTTTAAGCTTCAATAATTACCAAATGAAGCAAATAATATCGTATATAAAACAGGTAAATAGGTATCGATGAGCTATAAAGTAATAAGTTACGGTTAGCATTTACTATTATTTAAAATTAATTTGTTCATTAAATCATCAATTTTTTAATTGCATAGGGTGACAAACGATATCACAGTCCACCTGATGGTAAGTGGCCGCTGGGACCCTTAAATAACTACATCTATTTTCAATAAAGTATCAAAATGCAGAAATGTGTTGTCACCCGTAAGAACTAAGATGGAATGTCCCTTTTTTTGTAAAAAAAAGGGTATCCGGTTCTCTACACTCACTATACGAAACACAGCAGTGTTAAGCTTCTTTTTTACGCTGATATTCTGTGAGGCCGTGGTCCTTCCCCATTCGAGCCGAGCCATTCGTTCTACAGCCGTACCTACTACTAATAATATAGCTGGATGATAATCTGGGTTATTTAAATTCCCTTAGGTCACCACTATACGGTATTTAATATTTATAAGTTTATGACTGTGCTATACATACATAGGCTTTTCCAAGCATAAGATTAAGATGTTATTAACATGCCGCCTGGCATGCGTATTACCGAGATGATTTGCTCATACTCCATACGCTGAGCAAATGGGTAGATGAACACACCCACAAACTTCTCGCACTGTTACTGCTGTTTTTCATGATGTAAATCCAATTGATTTCACGATCTGTCTGTAACCAGAGCCACGTCCGTCAGTTAGTCGGAGCAATATATATATATATATATATATATATATATATATATATATATATATATATATTTTACCAGTTTGTATACATCTAGTATAGGTGACTTTTCTACAATTGAGAGAATTTCATATTGTTTCTTTATTGGTACCGGTACCACTGCAAACTGTCGATTATATTGTTTACAAATGTAGGATTTTGTTACATCCAACGATTTGAAGTTACTAGAAAGGTATTATTTTTGTCTTTGTATTACGTATTTATGTCAATATTGTATCCTTGTTTATGTACACAGGTAAATCTCGCGACAAGCTTTTCTTCGGCTACATCACCACTTACCATCAGGTGAATAGTAGTCAAGCACTGGCTTAGAATAGTAAAAAAATATGTAAATTTAGTACCCACTTGAAATATTTTACGTTTATATATTTGATACTTTTTTTATAGGATAATGGTGACAAACGAGCACACAGTCCACCTGATGGTAAATGGTTGCTGCGGCTCTCATCTACATCTACCATCTATTACAAAACAAAATGCAGATGCGTTGTCACCCGTGAGGACTACGATGGAATGCCTCATTTTCAGTTAATAGGGCCTGCACTCACCAAGCGAAACGCAGAGGTATACCTCTACTTCACGCTGGTGTTTTGTGAGGTCGTGGTACCACCCCGGTTCGAGCCGGCCCATCCGTGAGACAGCAAAAGCTGCCGCGTGGCTCTACCACTGTAACAATACTACAATATTACATACTACTTATGTTCCATATTTTTACGAGTTATTTTGCTATTATTCTTACCCCTTAGATGGCTGCAGGTGTGCAAGGACTGCAGCAGCTACTTACCATCAAGCGGACTGTAAGTTTATTTCAATAAAAAAAAAATATTAACAAGTTTTTTAAAATACGTTTAATTTTTACACAAGTAAGAAGCCTGTTTGCTACTCTAAAGTTTAACATATTCGTGAATAAAAGCAAAGAAATCTTTAAATAGCTTTACGTCTAGCAACGTGTAAATTAGCGCTATGATTAATTTACTTTTCGTATTGGATTGAAACAAAGTAAACATAGCGTCAAAGCCCTTGGACCAAATAAGGAGGGCTCGGTTGTATTAAGGTAATTCCAATTAAGGTGATGATATTCAAACAGGGGTGATAACTTGATTTAGTAAATAACAAATATTACTTTATTAATACGAATACATATTTTTAACTATCGTTTTTTCGGTCACCGGGTAGGGGGACTAAGTTAATTGACGTCCCGACGTTATAACTAGCTCAGACTACCTTTAGCTTTTGAGTATTAACTTTTGATCCGATCTCTTCAGAACGAGCACACAGTATCTAGAAGTCTTGCAGTGGTATGCTTGGATTTGGATTTAATTTTATTAAATATAGGATTCCAATGAGATACTAATTACCAGCTATCTTCTTTATTTAAATTAGTTTTTTTTTTAATTTCAATAACCTCGCAATTAATCTTTGGTAGGAATTGTTCTTACGTGGATATTTGCGATCTATCAAATATGTTGTAATTAAGCTGAAACTTGCCCAGGCTAACTGCCATCGAGTCGTCAAACACCTCAATCTCTACCAGTGACCATGCGTACTGTAAAGCACCTGAAACGTCGGGAATTAAAAATAAGTTATAGAAATTAAATGAAACGCTATATAATCCGGAAAATTAATTTTATTTCTTACTACTGGGGAATAATAATAATACTTGGTGAAAAAAGGTTCTCGAGTGGCGACCTTGTACCGGCGGACGAAGTGTAGGGCGTTCCCCCACTAGATGGATAGACGACCTGGTAAAATATTCAGGAAGTCGATGGATGCAAGTGGCTCAGGACCGTGCATTGTGGCATTCCTTGGGGGAGGCTTATGTTCAGCTTGTGAAGGGCTGTAATGATGGTGATGATGAATACTACAGCTACTAAGGATGTCTACTTAACTTTGTCATTTAAAATGTCATAAAATTCGAAGAACAGATCGGGGTATCATCAGACATATTTAAACAATATAACACAAGTTAAATTCCTGATAAAATAACTATATTATATTTGTATATATTCAGAAACTACATAAGTCGCATGAATACAATAGAATAGAATAATTTTATCACATGTAATTCTTATTAAAAGTCATTTTTTACTTTACCACTGGTTCGGAAAAAACTGTCTTGGGAAAAAGCGAATCCCAGCAGGATTAGTAAATTTTACGATATGAAACGATGTACAAACTATTTTGAATATTTATTTTAGAAACAGCTTAAGAGCGAACACCTCGTTCATAGGTGTTATTATAAAATATGTATTCATTTATATTATAATAACCCAATTTATACAATTTTTATTTAATATAATTTAAAATTAAAAATTTTGTACTGCCGACTTCAATATAAGTGACTTCAATATAGGTTATTTAAGAATTATTCAATAACCATTAGTCTGACCTTGATCAAATTCATACGGGACCACACAAGAACTATCTACTTTTATATAAAAAAAGAATCATCGTATTCGGTTCGCCCAGTACAAAGTTATGAGGTAACACACAAAAAAATGAAAAAAAAAACATACACTCGAATTGAGTACCGTCTCCTTTTTGGAAGTCGGCAGAAAATATTTAAACTTGGTAATAAATAGACCTTGTATATTTTTTGGGATCTAGAAGTAAACTATTTAAGAAATCTATGAACGCAATTGTTTGTTATTGAAATTGCTACGAGATATGATTATTTTCTTACCAAAGTTCGAGTAATTTACATTTAATGAGGAATTACAATTAATATTGGGTAATATACCACAAAGAAAGCTATATGATAATTTAAATATTTTTGTTGCAAGCACAATTATGAATAAATAAAAACAAATCTGTATTCAATGTATCGACAATAACGAACTTCTTCAAAGCCATTGTAAGCATGATGTGGTACAAAAAAGAACGGACGATTATTTCGATGGAAAGTACAGATTGCCTCCCGATAAGAGAATTGAACGTTAGGCATTTCAGCAGATACCTTAGTCACTACGAGCATGTTCACTGTAAAACTAGATAGGTCAGTGTGAAGGGACCTTAATGTGAATGTAATCATGCCGTGATTTTTACAGCCTCTCCACCGGGACCATAAATTTTAAACGAACACTTCTTTCAAGGTAAGTCCAAATGTTGAGCACACTCAGTTGTAATAAATGAGCTATGAGCTCCAGAGTCAATAACTTCACGGCAGTATCTGGGGGCACGGCAGTGTAATTTATAATTGTATTATTTGAGAGATACATTGTGTTTTCCTGCTTGACTTGGCCATCCAAGTCAATCTATTTATTTAAAATATAAAAGATTTTTAGTATTGATGTGGTCACTATAAGATGTTGTTAGGGTAGCTAATTACGTAATAACTTAAGACAGAAGGACCCCTAAGTAGGGACTGAATAAATTAACCGACTTGGTATTACATGGATCTCACAACTTTTAACGTAAAAAAACTGAGCTGCGAGACTTGGTTGTTTTACAAGTTATGATTTTGATGGCATTGAAATTGACCGCTAATATCAATTACTAACACACATGCCGTTCCCAATAAGACACCGTAACCCGAGTGAACGTTCTTGGGATGAAGCGTGTCTATCGTATAACGCTTTGAGTCACTCATCAAAGCCTGAGACGAGACGATTGCTTGTTGCACTTGCGAGTCAGAGCACAATGAATGGGTGGATGTTGGCACGACCGTGTTGCGCCAAGTTACGCACTGTCTCCCTATGCGATAGATAATGATGTAGTGACGCACATACACCACAATACATCTCACTTTTACAAGTTAATTAATTATAATTTCTTTGTCATTTCTTATATCTAACAAAGCTAAAGCTCTTTAATTCCGTCCTCCATGGTGGCATTACACCGGAGGCGTAGAGCAGAAGTGCGGTGGTCTTGTTCTTTAAGAAAGGTGACAACGCTCTCTTGAAGAACTACAGACCGATTTTCCTTCTGAGCCGCGTCTACGTGCTGTTTTCGAGAGTCATTACGAATCGTCTCGCGCGCAGACTTGACGACTTCCAGCCTCCCGAACAAGCCGGTTTCCGAAAGGGCTTTAGCACCATAGACCACATACATACCCTACGGCAAATTGTACAGAAGTCCGAAGAGTACATTTTATTAAGAGTATTTAGAGTAGAGTAGAGAGTAGAAATAGAGTAATTAGTAAGAGTATTGAATTGAAACAATCTAAACATTACGTAACTCTTCCCTCCTGGACGCAAAAGCTATCAGACGTGTACATATATTTCTATAAATTAAAATTTATTTAAGTGTTTAAAGAGAAAAAAATAGACAACATAAAATAGGAGTGCATAGACATAAGGAGATCAGTGACTAAAACGCAATATTCGTTGCTTTCCTGACAGCCTGGTACTTCTATTGCCAAGCGTCGATAGTGAAAAATATTCGAAAAGAGCAGAACAAGTTTACGGACGCCCCATACAGGTGAGCGTTGCTGTCCTAGTATTACCACGACACATTTTTGCGCGAACAAGTCAGCACGCGCGCAACCTCCACCATCTTTGCAACTCTTGGTGGCTCCGCCCGCCCTGTTAAGCTATTTGCTGAGTTGGACCCGCCCCCAAGGTTTACACGTCCTCCAGAAGTGACCGCCTTAGCGCCTACCGCTTTACTGTCTCTTTTGCTTGCTTTGCTTACACACTACTAAGACCGCTTTGCCGTCATATTATCCTAGTACTACTAATGGCGCACTTAGCAAATAAAGCTGTATCTGAACCAAACATAGCTGAACAAGATGCGGAGTGTCTTCTTACTACACCCCCAAACTACACATCTCAACGTATAAAGAGAAAAAGGGAGAATGAGTCGGTCACTATGAGTGATTTATGTGACTTTAAGAATGAAATAAAATTAATGATTCAATCAATGTTTAATACACAAGAAAATGAACTCAAAAAGATCACTCCGGCGCTTATGGAAATTAAGCAAACCAATTTAAACATTGAGAACTCCATGTCCTTCCTTGCAGAACAAAATGAAGAATTTAAGAAAAAAATACAGGAATTACAGGAACAGGCTAAGAAGGACAAAGAATATATTAACCTGCTGGAAGACAAAATTGAGGACATTCAACGAGGAACTCGTAAAGCAAACATAGAGATTAAAAATGTTCCTAGAGCGCCTAAAGAAACGAAAGAAGATCTACTAAACATGGTTTTCTCTTTGTCTAAATCGATAAACTGTAAAATAGAAAAATCAGATATCAGGGACATTTACAGGGTACGTGGAAAAAAAGAGGTAAAGGGCAACTCGCCAATTATTGTTGAAACCGTATCAACTATTTTGAAGACCGAAATCTTGAAGATGACTAAAACACACAACGCAAAACATAAAGAAAAACTTTGTGCCAGACATTTAGGCTTCACCAAAAACACAGACACCCCTATATATGTCTCAGAACAATTAACTGCTAAAGGAGCTCGGCTTTTCTTCATTGCGCGAGACCTCGCTAAATCGAAGGCTTACAAATTCTGCTGGACAGCATATGGGAGAGTTTATGTAAGAAAGGATGAAAACTCGCCAATTATTCTTATTAAATATGAGTCACAAATACACAGTTTAATGCAGGAAAAATGACTAGATCTTACTTGTTTCTTTAAAAATAATGCATCAAGTCGAAGTGTACTTTTTATGTTTTTAATTATAATTAATTTGTTTACTCCTTATACATTCCTCACTAACACACACATACACATATTGAACATAAATATAATAATAAAATACTACCTGTACATACAATCACAATCACAACACAACCCTATACTTAAAATTATTTACTCAAACACACTCACACAAGACTTTAAAATATATACATTTGTAATCATTCCTACATTACCTCATACATCTAGTTTGAAAGAAAGCAAAACTTTCATATTGATTTTTAACAATACGGACCAAATTATATGTATATCCCTAGACCTGGGAATGCAATTCGACTGTTTCTTTAATTTAAATAATGAATAGTACCCTTACATCTATGAAGGAAATAGACAATGCAGAAATTGCACAATCAAGAGTATGTGAAGTTCAGGATATTACAAAATACATACATGAAACAAACACCGATCTCACTATCGTATCACAAAATATTAGAAGCATTTACGGTAACATTGATGACTTGATTATTACTCTTAATCACTTTAATTTTACAATTGATGTGATAGTTTTGAGTGAGTGCAGACTTAACGAGAACAAACCTATACCATTGATACCTAATTATACCTCTTACTCTACGGTAAATCATGTCAATCGTTGTGACGGAGTGGTAGTATATGTCAAAAACAGTCACAAAGCTTGTGTCAAAGAAATAAACTGGTGAGTGCATCTTGCCTACAACTATCTATACTCGACTTTAAAATCCTTGCTATCTATCGCTCTCCTTCAAACCATAATGCGGATGACTTTATAAATTCCTTAAACCGTTACCTTATAACTATAGGGTCTTGTAAAAATTTAATTATAACTGGTGACATAAACATCAATATCATCACTAAAGATATAGAACAAACATATGAGCGCACAAATAGACACAATTATCTTAACATGTTGGTGAGTTATGGACTGTTACCGGGCCATTACTTGCCAACAAGGAACAAGAACTGTTTGGATCATTTTATTCTGAAAATAGATAAGGATTGTCATACTGCATCTATTTTTGTTTTAAATTTTACCATTACAGATCACTGTATGATATTTTTGAGGCTGTCTAATGTAGGTAAATCAAATAAATGTCCTACAATTAAAACAAAAATAAACTATGAAAATGCTTTGTCTAGTTTAATAAATAGTAAAATAGAAAATTTAATATCGATAAATAACCCAACTACTTTAACTGACCTATTAATAAGTACACTAAAAAATTGTCTCGTAGAGAATACCGTAAGAGAAATAATTCCATGTAAAAATCGTCTAATCAAACCTTGGATGACGTTAGGCATATTGAGGTGTATCAGAAATAGAAACGACATGCAAAAAAAGCTACGAAATGACCCGGAAAACGAAATTTTAAAAATAACATACAGGAGATATCGTAATTATTGTAATAACTTAAAAAAAAACTTAAACGTAAGCATGAGAGGGAACAGCTTTCTAAGAGTAAAAGAGATCCTAAAGCACTATGGAAAATAATTAACAATATAACACAGCGAAATAAAAATAAGACACAAAATATTAAACTTTTAGAGATAAAATCATCTCCCCAAGAATCGACGAATTACGTGAACCACTATTTTGCAAATATTGGTAAAACTCTAGCTGAAAATATCACTTTGAAATACTCACAACAGCATAATACTAGTGTACCACTTAACTCAAAAGCCTCATCGTTCGTACTTTTGGAAACTGATTCAAAAGAGATAAGTGTTTTACTTATAAACCTTAAATCTGAGAGTGCCACTGGGTGGGATGATATATCAACACGATTTTTGAAACTCGCCAAGGAACATGTAGCTCCTGTGATAGCTCATTTGGCAAATCTTTGCTTTAGTCAGGGTATTTTTCCAACTGCCCTAAAGCGAGCAATAATAACACCAGTATATAAGTCTGGCGACATGGCAGATACATCAAACTATAGACCTATTTCTGTTTTACCGGCCATCTCAAAAGTTCTAGAAAAACTTTTAAATAATCGGTTAATATCCTACTTAAATACATACAACCTACTTTCTGACCACCAATTCGGATTTCGAAAAGGGATTTCCACCGAAGATGCTGTTACTGCACTGACTTCTTTTATCGTAGAGAATGTCGACAAAGGAAATAAATGCCTAACAGTATTCTTGGACTTGAAAAAAGCCTTCGATACCGTGTCGGTACCTACCTTGGTACAAAGGCTCGAAGACTTAGGTATAAGGGGAATACCTTTAAAACTTTTTGCTGAGTATCTAACTGGGCGTGAACAATGCGTTAGAATTGGATCCTACGTGAGTGAGCACTGTGATGTAACTTTTGGCGTTCCCCAGGGTAGTGTACTTGGTCCGACCCTTTTCCTAATATATATTAACAATCTATGTAGTATGAAAATCAGAGGTGGACAGATATTTTCTTACGCGGATGACACGGCTGTTGTTTTTAAGGGGCGCAACTGGGATGATGTTTATTCAATTGCAGAGAGAGGTCTCACCGAGATAGCTAGCTGGCTAAATTCTAATCTCTTAACTCTCAACACCACCAAAACTAATTATATAGCTTTTTCAAATTATAATAACTCACAACCGAAAACCAACTTTGAAATCAAATATCATACATGTCCTGAATTCTCAAACTCTGACTGTATTTGTAAAAGAATATAAAAGTAAGCAAAACAAAATATTTAGGAGTAATAATTGACCAGCGTCTATCCTGGCATGCACATCTGGAACTGATGATGACTAGGATAAGAAAACTCATATGGATTTTTAAAACACTTAGACATGTCACAGATAAGAACTTACTGAGCCAAATATATGTTTCATTAGCTCAATCTATCTTGACGTACTGTATCCCGGTTTGGGGAGGGGCCACTAAAATGAAGTTTCTGGAACTGGAAAGAGTACAGAGATTGTTATTAAAGGTGATGCACTTTAAGCCCTACAGATTCCCTACTAAAGATCTGTACTCTCTATGTGACCACCTTTCAGTTAGGAGGCTGTATATCCTTAACTCTATCTTAAGATTGCACAAGACACTGAAATACAACCCCAGAAATTGCGACAGAAGAAGAAGCCATGCTGTGGCCACAATAGTTCATATGAAAACGAGATTTGCCAGAAGGCAATTTAAAAGTCAGTCTGCTCATCTCTATAACTACATTAATAAAAATCTAAACATATATGCAATGACCCAGTACAATGTGAAAAAACACGTTACAGTGTGGTTAAAGACAATAGAGTATGATGAAACTGAAAATTTATTAAAATAAGTAGATCAATGTACACCATAGCATAAAAACTTACAACAAATACTACAATACAAGTAAACACAAGCACAGACACAAACACACACACACACACACACACACACACACACACACACACACACACACACACACACACACACACACACACACACACACACACACACACACACACACACACACACACACACACACACACACATGTACACACGTTTAATCTTTATGATCTTATAAGTATTAAAAAAATTGTTATGGAAGAGCGGGGTCCCCTAACACAGGTATTGATATACTTAAAAGGAGACCCCAGCCTAGTTAATGTATTTAAATTTAAGATATTGAATAAAGAATTTTAAATTTGAATTTTTTTTGAATTACGTCGAAGTGCAACCAAATGAGTAGGGCTTGGTTTTAATAAGATAATTCCAATAAACGTGATGATATTCAAACAGTAGTAATAACTTGATTTGATAAATAAGATAGATCAATGATTTGATTTCTTTTAATATATTTATACGAAAACTTAATTTTAGCTACCGATGTTTCGGCCCCACGGCCTAAGGTGTTTGACGTCCATTTCTTTTTATAGGTTATAGGTCGTACTAAGCACACAATGCACCTAAAGGTAAGTAAATGCTGCGGTCAATAAACATCTACATCTATCCTCGATTAAGAATCAAAATGCAGATGCGTTGGCGCACTTAAGGACGATGAAGATGAAATGCCTCGTTTCTAATGAAAAGGGTCTCCGGTTGCCTCCACTCACCATACAAGTCACAGCAGCATTAAGCTGCTATTTTACACTGGTATTCTGTAACAGCTTGGTCCAACCCCGGTCAAGGCGATCCATTCATTCTACAATTATTATATAACTGCAGCAGGTCTCTAACACGTATAGACTTGCACTAGAACGTATTTATGTAGTCGGTCTAGACTACCTTCAGTTTTAGGATATTAATTTTTGAGCCTACATTATCTTGAAGTATTACAGTAGTATGCTTGGCTTTGGATTTAATTTATTAATTTTTGGATCCCAAACAGATGGCAACAACCAGCCATGTTCTCTATTAAAATAAGGATGTTTGTTTTTTAATATCAATTAGACTCGAGAATAATCCTAGGTAAAAATCTGTGTTCCTTTGGAAGGATTTGAGGTTCATCAAATCTTATGGAATTAAGGAGAATGTTGAACGGGCTAACTATGACATAGAAACTTCAAATACTTTAATCTCCTCTCCCCAACCCCTTGGTCATTAGTGCTGTAGAGCACCCGTTAGGCATCATGCCCACGAGACGGCTTTTCGCCGGAACTAAACCCGGCGTCAAACCGGGTCTACGTCCGGTCGTTAGTATTGTATGGGAGACTATGAAGTCAATCACACGACGCCGGCACTAGGGCCAGCTCAACGCACAGCCAGGCCAGAAACCGGGACGTATACAAACCGTCTTGTGTACAAACTCGGACGGTTTTTACTCTGCGCCGGCAAAAAGCCGGGCCGTGCTAAAACCGTCTTGTGTGAATTAAAAATAATTTAAATAAATTAAATCCGATAAACTACTTTTATTTTATTTTCTGACAAGTCACGAACTTCGAAGAGCAGGACGAATTGCATCAGCAGTATATGCATAGTGTAACAAATAAAAATCCCTAATAAAATAAATGTATAATATTTGTGTCGTTTCAGATACGAGTATTACAAAAAGTATGATTATTTTCTTAGCAAAGCTCAGAAAATTCACATGCAGTGAGAAAATACAATTGCAAAAATACAATACCTTGTGGCGAATTACCCAATTAGCATTGTAGAGCTATATAATAATCTTAATATGTTTATTACAAGCATAATAATTAATAAATAAAAACAAAGCTGTATTCACTGTATCGTCAATAATGAACTTCTTTAAAGCCCTTGCAAGCATGACGTGGTAAAAAAATCTATCAGAGCTAACTGTGTGCCAACGAGAGAATTTCGATGGAAAGTACTTATTGCCCCCCGACAAGGGCTCAGTATCATAAACTTGGAGCGTTCCAACAGAAACTTTGTATATTCGGTCCTATATATAACAAGTCCTTAATAAACACTTTTAAGCGCTGCTGTTTACAGTTAGGCTCGCAATTTCTTTGGTCTGAATTTACCAAGGATTTGCCATCTGCTTGGGAAGGTTTTCATCTCAGTTATCTATTACGTTACCTACATATAAAATGTTATGATTAACTAACAGTCCATATTGGAATTATACTTAATTAGCTATTATAACATCTGCTTCGAAGTAAGATGGTTAGGTTTACATTATTATCCTGGAGGACTAAGAAGGATCCCTTACATCAACGCCATTAATTATTATTGCTTCTGCTTTAAGCCGGAATGCAACAGTGGATACAGTATAGAGTAAGAAAATGCTAAATTCTCAGTTTTTTTTTTATAAAATTAAAGCGAAAAACGAATTTATAGTTCACCTGATGGTAAGTGGCTACCGCAGTCCATGGGCACCTGCAGCCAACTGCAAACAAATAACAAACAAACACATGTGCTATCGCCTCTAAGATAGAAAACCTGATTTTTTTGTACTGCGATATGAAGATACTGCATCCCAATTCTCATTTTATCAAAAGCAATATTACAATATCTAGATTGCGAGTAGATTAGATTCATAGATAATATTGACAGTAATATTCTCGAGGAATATATCCAGCCGTGCAATAGGGTGGGAGATATATAAAAAAATATACCTAATATTGTACAGTTATCCAAATATTTTTATGTTAAATTTATAAAAATTAAAAATGTGGACGCGCGTCGAGGAGATATACGGTCTAGGATTCGAGCCGCGCATTCCATGTTTGAGAGCTTCTCCCGGTTAATTGTCAGGATATCGTTATAATTGTGTCGTCGCGTTTAGTGCCCTTTTGTGTTTTGGTTGCCTAGTTAGGTTAATTTGCGTGTCAACGAGGCGTATTTTTAATCTTGCGCGATGTGTTATTCTGGTGTCAAATTAAGGAGCTTAGTTATGTTTAACGCTGAATGGTTGATCCGTTAAGAGATCGCTTTATTTATAATTACTATTTATAATTTGTGATAAGTGAATCCGGGACATTAAATATCGAATTTTGCGCTACTGTTATTTAACAGTGGTAGAACCAGGCGGCAGCTTTTGCTGTCGCACGGATGGGCCGGCTCGAACCGGGGTGATACAACGACCTCACAGAATACCAGCGTGAATTAGAGGTTTACCTCTGCGTTTCGCTTAGTGAGTGCAGGTGGCCGGAGGCCCTTTTTACTGGAAATGAGGCATTCCATCTTAGTCCTCACGGGTGACAACGCATCTGCATTTTGATTCGCAAACGAGGATAAATGTAGATGTCTATGGGCGCAGCAACCACTTACCATC
The DNA here is from genome assembly GCA_033319125.1 of Parnassius glacialis. Lineage (NCBI taxonomy): Eukaryota > Metazoa > Arthropoda > Insecta > Lepidoptera > Papilionidae > Parnassius > Parnassius glacialis. Next base: position 51,655,333 of record JAVANC010000006.1, on the reverse strand, counting down.
AGGTGGACTGTGTGCTCGTTTGTCACCCTTATCCTATAAAAAAAAACTGTCCTGACCGTGTCGGGTATCACGTGTTCGATTCTGAGATGAGTATGAAATTAGGCGAATTTAAGTTAGTTAAATGTACAATGAAGCTAAGAGACTGAATTAGTGACAGTGAAGAAAGAAATGGTCCAGAGATGGAGCAAGCTGGAGCGACGCAGCATTTTGGGGCAGCCTGGAAACCGGCCGCTGCTGGTCGCGTACGCCTGCCCAGGCCGCACACATTTACACCTCACTGTAAACTGTTCACCAAACACCATTACACACACTCACGGCCTGCCCAAGCCTTGGAGCGAAGTTAGCTTGTGATACTGGTAAGTACTATTGGTTTCTAGCTTTCTCCCATATAGTTTATTGTGATAGGACATTCCACGTGCCCATATTGGGGCCCGACCTGCGTCTGCTCGTGAAGTCTTCTGCTGATGGGCCCCGGAAGATTTGACCCTTGCTGGAGTAGATGTAGGCTGTAACACGTTCCATACGGGGACGGAGCATTAACAACATTAGACGTGACCTCTCCAATTTAACGTTTAGGTTCAGTGTGCCTCTAACCATTCGGTGATCGCTACCAGTGTTCACCCTCGCGATCGTCTCAGTGATCACTGATCGTTTGTCGTCTGGTCGTTATAATGAAGGCAATCTCATTTTATTGTCGAACCGTCGGGGCTCTACCAGGTCCACTTCCTGTGGGGCCCACTTCTGGAAGAAAGAGTTCATCATAAAGAGTCCCTCTTTCTCCATGAAGTCGGCCAGCTGCTGGCCCCTTGAGCTCCGTTACCCTTTTCCAAATTTCCTCGACTCGACTAGGTTCACTTGCTGTAGGGCCGCTTCTGCAAGAAAGAGTTTACCATAAATAGTCTCTCTTTATCCAAGAAGTCGACCAGCTGCTGAATCCAAGGGGGTTCCGTTGCCCTATTCCAAATTTTCCTACTTTCAGCTCATCGTTCTCTCTTGTACTAGTTTTGCATTGAAGCATTGAAGTCTCCTATTAACACCGTATAGTGGGTATTCGAGGAATGCATTGCTCTACAGATATCCTCATACATTTCCTCCACCTCCTCATTCAGATGCACCGAGATTGGTGCGTAAACCTGTATGACCTTCAGCGAATACCGTTTGGTGATTCTGAGTATATGGTACGCAACCCTTGTCGACACACTCCCAATCTTTACAACGTTCTTAACGAGAGACTTGTGGACGATAAATCCAACACCTATTTGGGACAGATGGTCGCCCTCTTGGTGATGGAACAAGTTGCCGGATTAGAGGATTACCGTGTCCTCCCCCTCTCTCCGGACTTCGTAAAATCCTATAATATTCCAGCGCAACTTATCTGTCTCTTCTTCCAGCTCCAGGGTCTTCTCGTCAGTCCTCAGGATGCGTGCGTTTTAAGTTGTCAGGTCGAGTTGTCGAAGGTGGCAACCAAACCTCCATCGGAGATTCTTAGCACCTCCTACCCCGCCGTTACCACGGTTGCCACCGTATCCAAGAATAGCGGGGCCGCCGGGAACTGAGGGGCGTTTATTAATGTCATTGCTCATGAGGGGTATATTGCCATAGTTGCCACGCGTTTTTTGTTTTTGCTGTTATAAGAATGATGCTGCTGCTCATATTCTGCATCAGTTTCCCTCTATCGCCTTTTACGACATCCACTGGAAGATATGGGGTATTTATTATTCATACCCGCCACTACACAAATTTAAACATACCTACATAAAATTATTTGTTTCATTAATAAGACAAAATCACCAATCCTTTCATTTTAAATTCTTTTTACAAAAAAGTAACTGCTTTTAATGGCCGATTTCCTCTTTATTTGCATAAAGTATTTTTATTCATGTAATGCGTGTGCAGGTTTCGCTGTTTAATTTGCATTTTGGAATTATTAATGCGCTTTTTTCGTTCCTTAAAAATAATTGAGACTGAATATTAACATTTATTTTTCGATTTATATTTTTTGATAATATTTTTAATTATAATTTTACGGTGCAGAAAAAATTATAGGTGTAAAAAGTCTTAGAGCCGCGCTTTTTAAAATTTTGTTTGATTGATTACCTTTAGGAATTTGGTATGTGATTGTGAAGTTTAAAGTGAATGCGTTATGGTAATACTATGGTATGGGTATACCTAAACATTTGGTTTTTCAATTTGACATACAATAGTTACCATGCTTGGCAAGTGGGTTGGCGACTCCAGTTTTTTTTTTTTAATTTTGGTTCACTGGGTAAAGTCTGCAAGCCCATCTCTTGTTTCATTTCCCTTTGTCACCTTTTATGCCACCCACCAATGAATAATGTGTGGTAGTGAATTTTCTTACACCACCACAACGAACGGTAAAAGGTACGGTAAAAGGTTACGCGAAAGTTAAAGGCAAAATGTATATTTACTAAGAAATTCTACATAATAGAAACTCGTTGCTGTGTGTTATGATTAGACAGGTTAGCACAAATGAGTCGGCTCTATAGGCGAAGGCCCACGCATGCACAGAATATATGTGTTACGTATGGTGAGTCCAAGAACCAGAAACTCTTTTTAATAACGCGGAATTCGATCTTAGTCTCATTTATCACACTTACAACCAATCGATTATTTAAAAACTAATATATAAAAAATACAAACTAAAATATTAATTAAGCTAAATCATTATCTATCTATATAAATAAATAAATAATTGAAGTGTCTGTTTGTATTATCAAAATTACAGCTTTTTACTAAATGCATATGAAAGCGTATACGTTACTAATAACAAAAACACAATTTTTAAAGTTTTTGTCTGTCTTTCCGTCTGTCTGTCTGTCTGTTTGTTCCGGCTAACCTCTGAAACGGCTCGACCGATTTTGACGGGATTTTCACTACAAGATAGCTGATGTCACAAGGAGTAACTTAGGCTACATTTATTTTAGAAAAAAAATATGGTTCCACGCAAAAAAATTAAAGCCCCAAATAAAACGCGGGCGAAGTCGCGGTGAACAGCTAGTTTATTATATTAACGTGAGATATAGGCTATATGATTTGCTACTAAGATTGAATACAGTAACCGCTACTACTCTTATAGCTACCGCTACAACACAAGCGTAATGCAGGTCATTTAATCTTAATTTATTTAATAGATATAAACAAAAATATAAACTTTGAAGTTGCCATTCGTTAACATGCAAGGATCGTTGAATTTTAGTCAAGACGCAATTTTCTCAGGACCGAATAAAGCTAAAGGCCAATTCCCAGCATAATTCCCGCTCCAATTACAATTTTAAAGTACGTTGAAACAACGCCGCTGTCATCGCCATCAGTCTCAAGAGCCAACAACGTCACGTTTCACATTTTATTGACAGTACTAAAGCTCTCGTTGAAAAGTCTCATATTTGTTAACAGTATGCACGAAATTATTTCCGTTATTTCATCATATAAAATGCAAAAGATACGCTTACGCTGTGACTTTTGATGGGTGTTGGAAAGCACCCGAAACATCGGGAATTAAAAATAAGGGCAATTAAACGCGATAAAATCCCTAAAGTAGTTTTATCCAACTTTTGAGTTTACTGCGGTTTTGGTTTTCCTCTGACTCCACTTACGACAACCATGATATGGTAGTGATTTCACTTACCTAGTCACTACACGACTCTTCCTAATTACCATTATATTTCATATAATTAACATATATATGGTGAATAAATGGTTTCGGATCTGGCATCATGGTCACTTTGTTCATAAGCGTATAGAACTTATATTTAGTTTAGTTATCTATTTAATGCTGATTCTAGATAAAACGCATTCAAGTGAACGGATCATATTTAGGTATCGTTTTCTACACATCTAAATAGATAGTTTAGGAATATGTTTTTAAAAATGTTAATGAAAATAACTAGTTCCGACGATAGTAATCGCGATAATTTATACTAACTTTCACAAGTAAACGACCTCATAAATAACCCCTTTATACTATTGGGAGTGGACTACATGTAACAACATTTTTCATAAGTTTTATGAGGGTACGTTGTTTACATTGTTTTTAATAAAGATTTTAACAATACGAAAAAGCACTTGATTTATGTCTGCTATGTAGTGTGAATGTTGTCAGAATTGCTAGAATTAAATATTAAAAGATGGTTATACATATATGTTTCTGTATGTGACTGGTTGCTATGGATATCAGCGCGTGGGTTCTAGTATCAGTACCTATATTTTTAGAGAATATTTTACGAAAATATAAAGATGGTCTTTATATGACCAGATAAAAAATATAAATATAACTGAAACGTAATAAGGTGACCCTAATAACCGGCGCAAAAATAACAACTATGGAACACGAAACATGCCCTAAGGATTGCATGGCCTCAGATAACATGGATGGAAGGATTGTGATTTCAGTATCAAAGTCGTGGCTTCTGAAAAGACCATTAAATTTACTATTGGAAGGGCCAATATCCAGTAGTGAAGTATATTAAGGCTTAAAGAGATGACGAGGAGAAAAAACAGCCAGATGATCACAAATCATTATTATGTTGAAATATAGGCAGAGAACTTCGTGTGATATCATTTGTCATTACAAAGAAATGACAATGCAGTTTCGTAATGTGTTCCAGTGTTACGAACCTCAGAAAGAATCATGGTGACCGGCATATCCCAGAAACTTTTACAATGATAAATTAAAAATATTTTCCACTTCTTATCTTCATAAAATAAAAACAGTAATAACGATTATTTTACATTAGCAACAAAACATTATTATTGCTGAGTTTATTTGATTTTATTATTTAGGTTAAAGTTGTCTCATTTTTACGGGGCTATTTCTTACAGTGATAGAATCCAAAGCTTTTTTTTTAATTTATTACGAAATTTTTTTAGGTTATGAAATGCATAGATACAAAAAAAGGAAGGAAGACATCTACAGTTTCTTAGAAAAAAAGAGAGTATGAGTGATGAAGCTGAGGATACAATCTGTAAGGTTGGCTCCGTACCATGGTTAACAAGGAAACCAAATGAGGAATGGGTACAATTTAGCAATGATAAGCTATGGTAATATTCTGTATGCACTGGTAAGAAAGGTTTATTCTATTGTTGTTTTTTAATTTTATATTAGATGATTAGAGTAACCGCTGTCACGTAGTATGAGATATATGTATTGAGACCTGGAACAACTTATCCCATAAACGGGGTTTGCTGTCACATTCTGCTATGTGACAATTATTTAAATATGTTTTAGAATTTACTCCGAAATTATTTAATTATTATGCAATAAATAAAAGTCACGGATTAAATAAAAACAACAGATTTGTTTAATTTAGTATTGTTAGAGATGTTTATATTCATTTTGTGGCTAGAACCGGTCTTCTACAATGAGAAATGTAAACAATTATTGTAATTGTGTACTCGGACATACATCTAAGATAGTGGTGGTTCTTTAATCCAGTTATAACTATAAAAAATATTGTAGTGCCGAATAGTATACATCCCAAACCATGTAGTTTTCGAAATAATGACATACCTGGCAATGCGATCAGAATTTTATAAAATAATCCGTTTTCTATAATGTAAATAAACACTGACTGCGAACCGTGAGGGTGACAAACGACTATGTTGCGAGGCTGTATATCATCAAGGAGCAGGCTTAAACATGTTTAAGAGAGGCGAGTTGGAAACATTTGTTTATTCATTTAGCAGTGCAACGTTACCGCTATTATTTTTTAATATCTCTAACTGTTCCAGCACACACAGTCGTAGCCCCTTATTACAAATATGTAAGACTTTAAAGGAGTAGTCATTGGCTAGGCTGTGTCCATTGTCCAACAGATGTTTAGGAAAATGTGATTTATCGGGATTATGCTAAATGCTCCATATAACGTGTTTCGAATTTGCGACCAGTCT
>JAVANC010000006.1:51571436-51649326 GCA_033319125.1 Parnassius glacialis | reverse complement strand
CATTAGGCATATATCTACATGAATTCCTGTAACAAACACTATTAATCACCAATTCATCCGCTCGTCTATCCTAACACTAATAGTTACACTGTTTCTCTCTTTGGATATTTACGCACACATACGCAAGGCGATTACGTTTAAACTCATATAAAGTAACACTGACTAAAGTGTTCTTTCGATCAGCCATCATCTCCTGCGACTACTTGTACCTGGCAACATAGCCCTAGACTAGTCATTATCTCATGACGACACATAGTAGAATGACTTAAACGGAATCTCGCACGCTCTGCACCTACACTGAACTTTATACTGCGCAAATGAGTGTGAGTGTGGGGGCGGGGGGGGGGGGGAGGTTCTCGAAACATCCTGAAATCCCACTCGCCACTATCGATATGATGCTCTACAAAATTGATGCAACTTTTCTTTCACCCTCGATCCAACCGATATTTTAAACACGCGCCTACAAAAACCATAGTGGTGTTTGCAAAAACCATTCCAGTCTAGAGTGTAAATTTACCCTTACTCTAAGTAAGCCCTTTTTAATAAACACTCAAGTTCCCCTTATTAATTAATAGTAAAGCCGTTAAAATGTAACCCCTTGACACTTGATTTTATTCTAGTTTCCAAGAAAATAGCTTATGTATAATATATAAAGGTAGACGTAGTACTATATTAACAATCTAAGTTTTTTGCACTTCTAGGCATGGGCCCCTTTTATCACTTAAGAAGGTTTAGCGCCAAAGAGCCGCAGCGCTGCTTTGTGGTTGGACTAATTTTTTGCCTAGAATTCCGTCTGGGTAGGAACCAACCTCTTAACTATTTCTATCGACAATTAGTAGTACTTGCACGTTTCGTTTTGAAGAGTGTAGAAAACGAGCATAATTACAAGCTATGACGCATTTCATCTTAGTCCTCAGAATTGACAGCACATCTGTAGCTTTCTTTGTTTGAAGTCGGTTTCAAGTGTTCATGGACTGCAATAGGCATATTCTATTAGGTAGACTGTAAGTTAGTCTGTCAGTTCATTAAAAAGAAACACCAATGCGGACTCCGCATGTCTCCAAAATATTTTAAACTAGTAAGACATAGAGGAATTATTAAATATTTTTGATTTGTAGATGAATTTGCACCAGTAACCGAAGCGATGACCTTGTAAGAGATACATGAAGTCGATGGATGCAAGTGTCTAAGGACCGTGCTTTGTGGCATTCTTTTATGGAGGCCTTGGTTCAGCAGAGGGAAAGTGAAAGGCTGTTATGATGATGGTAAAGGCACAAAGTTTTCCTATACTGCTACGAATAGGAACGTACCATCTGCGCATGCGTAGTCAGCGCTTATCGAACACGGGTGGCTCGCGTACTGTAAAATTCATGACGAGTGCTTACTCTAGAGCTCTTGATCGTAGCAGGACTCAAAATCCGTGCAAACGCGAGTAGGACCCTCACGCTTAGTATTTCGAATAAAGTTAATCATGTATGAAGACAGTTCACCTATCTCGGTAATCAACAGTCTCGGTGATTTCTGTCTCTTCTCGATACCGATAAACGAATGCCGTAAATTATTTTCACCCGCTAAGGAAACGGTCCCTTAGTTATTTATATCAATTTATTTTCATAAACTTAGACCTTAATAAATGATATCAATAGCAATTTGATATTTCTATCCGTTATTGAGGAAATCGATTTTGATAGACGGAAATATGGACAACAATCATCCAATAAAGATTACGTTTTATTCCATTTAGGAACTCGGAACTCTAAACAACCTATCTATGATAATAAGAAACGTGAAAGGAGATCTTATAATTATATTTCATTTAAGAAGGGTAAAGTTGCGATGCAACTATTTTTTTAAATATAACCGTGCGTTTAAAATAATTATGCACATAATAAATTATTTTTCCTGCAAACTCAAGAAAAAAAAACAACTTATTGTTTTGACATCAACTTGCCAGCTGAGAATAACTTATTGCATAAACTCGACACCACCTCTCCATTTTTGCTTTTTAGCTTTGGAAAATATATTTTTTTAATTTTTAGCATAATTTTTAAGCCCATTTCTTTTATATCATCATAATTATTATCAGCTCGTGAAACTCCACTGTTGAACATGGGTATTTCTCGTTGGAGGCTGGATTTGGATTGATCGTCACGCTTGGCAGGTGGATTGACTATCGCAGCCAGTACCACATCTCACACATTTGACGTAGCGATCCATCACCGGCCTGAATTTTGTGTCGGGTGTAAACTAGATTGCTATACCGCCATCTGTTGGAAACCATGAGATCCTAATGGCATTTTCCAAAGTTGTCTCATTCATGTTAATAGATTCCCTTACGCCGTTACCCAACGGTCAAATATGTTATTCAAATCAAATATGTAATTAAATATAAATGTATAAATCAATATCGTATTAACTGATACGCATGGCTTTGGTGATTTTTATTTACCAAATATGTTATACGCTTTCTCCAAATCCTTACAATATTTCCCGACATCGTAAATCAGTTCTTAGAACTAGCATTGAAAACATTGTCGATCAAATTCAGACAACTCGTTCAATTATACGAGTAGTTTTAATAGTAGGACTCCTATTCTGCTAGGTTCGTGAAACTCTTTAAATTTCACAACAGGGAGTTTCACCAAATGAATGGTTGATTGCGATTTTATTTGCTGATTTACTAAGTGCTTAGCGGTAAAGGAAAACGTAATAAGAAAACCTGTACGTTTGAAAAATATATTTCAAAGACATGCGAAATCGGCCAACGCATATGGGCGCAGCACAACGGACATTCCTTGCCCTCACATCCTTTAAAAAATGAGAGGAAGCTTCTACCCAGCAGGGGACAACGGGACCCTATAACTAAGCCTCCGCGGCCGTCCGTCTGTGCGGGCTGTATCTCATGATCCGCAATAGATATACAGTTGAAATTTTCACCTACCTCAGAATATAAAATTATATATTCTTTTTAGTTCTTTGAAGTCAACGCTAAGACAAAGTATAAAGAAAAATTAAAGCCAAGACTTCAAAATGTGAAATTAATTGTTTTTATTCGACTTTTACTATTCATTTAAAGCATTTTTTTCTATAGAGTAGTTTTATCAAATACGTGAGACAATTGAAACCATCAAAGCACATTTTGTGCAGGTTTTAATTCGTGTTAAGAACTATAAGGGTGTGAATGAGATTTTGTTTCCAATAGTAAGAAAATTAAAGCATGTCACGTAGCTGCAAATCAGACTTTGGTTTTACGTGACGCTTCAGCGTATTGTTAGTTTGTAAATCAACGTTTCAATCAGAACTGCTATGGACATCTGCAAATTGTAAGTTAGAAACTCGCGTTCACGGCTCAACCGCAAATCTTGCAGGGCGCAACTTCATTCACAATTCAGCTTGGTTTCCGCCTCATGAAATCCTTCAGGGTAGACTTCAAGAAAGTTCAAGTCAGACTGTTTTATTGGTTAGTTTAAATTATGTGCTGCTCATTTTTAATTAATTGCTGAGTAAAATATTTTTTATTTATGTCTTTGGTATCAATTTATATTATCAACTAGCTTTTCCCGCGCCTTTGTTCGCGTGAATTTCACTTTACCAACAGCTTTTGTAACATTAGTATTTAACTTAGTAGTGATTTCATATTTTGGCAATAAGACAATTTATATTGTGAATCTATGTTGTTTTGTTTCCAAAATATAGAATTTGTTAATATATTGAATAAAGCGCCACTTATTAAATCCTAGTATTTTATATTTTAAGCTCAAAATGTACGCAACAATTCGTCTTTCTGTCTTTGTTGGTATGAGATTAAAAGCTAAAATGTATTTATGTATTAAAACATAAATTTTGTGTTTATGTTTTTAATTATATTTTTATTTTTTTTTCTGCGTGTCTTTGTTTTTAATTACCTTTTTTATTTTATTTTCCCTATACCTTCGTCAAATTCTCATGATTCCATGGGTTGACTGCTAGGGAATGCCTCATGGCATCAAATCTGCACTGTATTCTATTATAACAGGGAATTCAGTTATGAATAAATAAGTAAATTAATCCTATAAACTACTACAGTAGTTTATAAGACCAATTTAATAATATCAGTTCCTTAATTATTTTGAGCAGCATTAATTTATTACTGGTAATTATCCATCTGGTGGCACAGTAAGAAAATCCATCACCAATTATTGTCTCATGAGTGTCGTAAGAAACAACTATGGAATGCCAGAATTTTATAGCTTCCATAAATGAAGGCGTAACCATCTCATAATATACCAGATATTAAATACCGTAAACCGGTGAAAACAAAAAACGTCAAAATTGCTAGACGTCTACAATTGCAATCGTCAATCCTTAAAAATTATTACGATTATAGCAAGTCCTCACTGTAAGCTGCAAAATGTTCTGAAAGTTTGCGCAATGTTGATATGTGGAGATGAAGACTCATAAGCAGCAAGCTGTCGTCATATGGATACTGAATTAACACCTAGTACAAAAATTCCTAGCAAGCAACCCTAGGTAAAGGGCTGAGTCAACTGTCACGATGTTAATTCCGTGATTATGGCATTTCCACAGAATCAGCGTAATTCATCGTAACATCCGATATATTGCCTGTTCGTATTATTATCAATTAAAAAAAGAATTATTTTTCTAGCATCGAATAGATTATAACGTAGAATAGTTACCTTGTAATATCTATTCAATAATAAATAATTTTAATAACAAGTTCTTTAACTATTTGCGTTCTTAACCTGGGTTCTTCATAATTAAAAATTATGTACAGCCGATTTCAATATAAATTATTAAAAATAACTCAAAACTATTGGTCTGATCTTGATCAAGTTCAAATGTGAAGTACCAGCTTTCAAATAAAAAAAGTATCATCGAAATCGGTTCACCCATTTCGATGATTCTTTTTTTTAACTTTCAGTTATGAGGTAACACACATAAAAAAATACAGTCGAATTGAGTACTGTCTCCTTTTTGAAGTTGGTAGAAAAATAATTTCGACTTCAAAAACTCATTATTGTTTTAAACTATGAATAAACTCCTTTCATGTGAATTTTATCAAAACTGTTATAACTTTATCCTAAATAATGGCGTATTAAAATATAAAGCAGGTTCAAAAACAGCTTAGAACCAGATCACTCTGTACCATTAACGCGGGGAAAAATCAATAATTTGGAGCTGAAAGTAAGCAAAGCTTTCAGTCAGCCTTAATTGTGCTCAAAATTATATAAATCCATATTTTACAACGGTTCACGATTTTTAACTTGTTGGCTTTTTCTTTTATTTGTTAATGGAATACAAGCTACTTTTGTGGTTTGTCTCCGAATGTCAACCCCACCTGCAAGCTTTGCAACCGTCTCTCTTTTAGGAAACGAATAAATTCTGGTGCTTGAAAAGCCTATGTCTAGCAGTAGGCCGTTGATAGTAGTAGTAGATGATAGCAAACCAGTAATAAATTATAAACTTGGTTTCCCTGACGGTTATCTATAATACATCTCAGAGATGCCTGCAGCCAGCTCCAAGTAATTAAAGCAACCGGTACTTCTGACGTAAAAAAATCAAGTATAATATATGCTTTCATTACAGGCCTTTCTTCGTAAGGTCACCGCCGACCATAGACCTCTCTCAAGTAATGCCATAAAATACGGTCTCGAGCCCTCTTCACCCATCAACTTACCTGGTCGTCAATCCATCTAGTGGGGAACCGTGTTACACTTCATTTTCCGGTTTGCATTTTAGTTTCGGTTGTTATTGATTCGAGCTACATGGCGGGCCCATTGCCACTTCAGCTTTACCTTATAGCCTGTCTGATGATACCCAGCTCTCTTATCCTTGAAACCAAAATATAACACTACCCAATATAATAGCCAGCCAAACGCACGCTTTCACAAAAGCTGACCCCCATAAGACCATAATAAGAAAGCGAATTTCTATTATTTCTTTAAAAAATGAACCCCTATTTACGTATATAAATTTTACAAGGACAAACATGCAGATTAAAAACAATAACTTTTAGGCTACACATATACTTGTGCTGCGAATTCGAACTCGCAATACTCAGTGCCGCAACTAATTGCTAATCTTAGGTTTAGAATGTTGCCTGTCTTTATATATAGTGTGAAAGGAGTTGATTTAAAATTATTTTGTAAATTGTTCCTTCGTCAGTATAATTATCAGGCCGTGAAAGTCTGCTGCTTTTATCCATTTATAGGGATTTTCTTCATTGTCAAGCTTGGCAGGCTGACTGATCGAAACTCATAAAATCTGTACAAGTGTGTTACGACACCCATGGAACGAAATGAGGTGATAAATTCTCTTACGTCGCCATCACCCGGCAAAAATTAATAATTCGTAAATAGTTAGAAGGATTAAAATAATGAACAAAAAATATAGTCCTAGACTAATGTATTTACGAAATAACACGTTAATTCGGGCGCATCCATTGGAAAACAAATAAAATTTTGCACCGCGTTGTTATTTTGGAAAACAAACCATTTGTATGGGTCTTTTGCGTGTCCAAGCCCGATATTACTCTACAATATGGTGCTATTATCGTTCAATTGGATACTGCATTGCTCGTGGATAGTCTGGAATGTGAGTTGATGTCATTATGCTTAATGGAAACTGGATTAAGTATTATTAAAGTAGGTACTTTGAATATTATTACATTAACAATAGATTATACAAATTACAAAAATGTGAATATTATGTTGTTGAGGTTCATCTGTCCGGAAAGAAACGGCGAAAGAAGTTCCTCACTGATATCCTTATCTTTTTTATAAGAATTTTAAAATAAAATCATATGTCTTACTTAGTTTATCGAGGGGATGTACGCGAGGCAACTACTACCAAATTTAATATAATGTATTTCCGCAAAGTAACGCCTGATTCTATTAATTATCATAACAGAAGTAGTTGAACAGAAGGACTGTCGGTTGGCTTATCTTATACGAATGATATATTATATCTAGCCTACTCTCCAACCTCCTTAAATATAAATTTTCTGCAGGATCAACCAAAACCAAAACTAACAAATATTGGAGCATAATATGTATTGCATTAATTAAGGCACTGATTACGTATTACTCACAAATATTAACCAGCTGATAAGAGGCTACTTCGTACGTATGATCAGTAAGAGAAAGCTAAAGAAAGGTGTTCTATTATTAACTTCCATACGGAGAGCCTTAGCAAGCATCACTTAACTGCCAATGGCCAATACAATTTTGCAAGTGCGTTTCCTTTAAGAAATGCAATTTATAGGGTAAAGGAACTTGAGAAGCTTTACAAAGCCTAAGCCATAACGCATATGATAAAAAAAATTGTATGTAGCATTACCATTATCTTCATTATTATTTAGCCCTTCAAAATTCTTCTGTTAAAACGTATAGCGCCTAAGTTCTTGGCAGTACCTGAATAGAGAACAGTGTTACTATTGATCTGTAGAGTTTGGAGATAGCATTAAACAAGTAAACTTTGCGCAAATCTTTTGCCTATTACGAAATCATGGGATTTAGTTAGAGTTATTATGACATCAAAGTGATCTTGATCATTCGCTAATATTATTTAAGTCACCATTCATAGCTGCAATCGCCAAGTTAGTTTAAGACGCCATAAAATGACAATATAACTATAAATTGTCAGCATAGAGATGTAATTAAAGGATATAAATTTGGTGATACAATTAATAGAAACAGCGATAAGCAATGAAAACATGACTTCACCTTGAGATACATCCGCAGTTTTACTGTACCATTTGGATGAACACGTTGTGAATGAACACGAAGATGGGAAACCATTGAGTAGCAGATCTAGACACATTAATTGACTGAAGGATACTTAAAATGTTATCAAAATCGACAGAATTAAACGTACTGTTAAAATGCAGTAAAAAAAGAACGGTTAAATATACATAATCCATAATATTCCATCGGATAATGTCAGTAACTTTAAGAAATACGGTTGGTGTAGAATGAACAGGTCGAAAACGAAATGTCACTTTGATTATCATGTTAATCTTCCTTCTACAAGATTTTGTATATATCCTTGTATAATATTTTGAGCCTCACATTCACTAATGAATAAAACGAGCCGTTTATTACAAATACCGAAATGTGTACATAAAATCCTCGTTCACGATGCTCATTGAAATTGTATTTTTATCCAGACAGTAATGCTTTAATTAATTTCAATAAAAGCAACAATGAACGATAAAAAGCAAATAGACGCTGATAGATTCTTCTCTCAGCTCGAAATTAATTAATTCAATAGAAAAGAAAAGGATGTCCGGTAATGCCGATAAATGTAAATTAACTACCCTAATTTTATTTATTTTCTGTGACACCGACGTGAACGGTAATATTCGATTGTGTACCTGCTTTATTAGACTTTTATTTATAAAGGAAAGTAAATTAACTTACCGTAAGTTTGGTGTTTGAATTTGAACAATGTTTTATGTTTCAAAAGGTATCAATTTAACAAATCCAAATTAAAGTTTAGTTTATTTTAGGTCCTTACATATAAAATTGACGTTTTGTACGGGAGGAATATAAAGTCATTTTTTTTTGTAAAATATATTTAATTAATCAAAGTCTGCACCATTGTTATCAATAACAACGAATCAATTGTAATCAGAATGTTCTCGACGCCTCGGCAGTCTTGAAGGTTCGGACCTGTCCATCCTTTGGCTACGCGTAGACAGCGACGACCATCCGCGCGTCTACGGGTGCCTCTATAGGTCCCATAACGGTAATGCCGAAACAGACCGACTCATCGACCACGTCCAAATGGCTACAGATTCCTTGCTACAACAGGTCCTATCCGCAGAGATCGTGATCCTTGGCGATTTTAACGCCCACCATGCCGAATGGCTCGATTCACGTTAGATCATGCGATCGGTTAGATCATGCGGGGAGATCTGTTTATGACTTTGCCTTGGCATATGGTCTGACACAACTGGTTACTTCGCCTACGCGGATTCCAGATGTGGAGGATCATACACCTTACCTGTTGGACCTTCTGCTGACCTCTCATCCGGACGGATATCAGGTTTCCGTCGATGCCCCTCTCGGCTCTTTGGACCACTGTCTGATCCGGAGTATGGTGCCACTCATGCTCCCTTCACGGTTGCGTTCTGCAGGTTGCCGCCGTGTTTGGCATTACAGGTCGGCGAATTGGGACGAAATGCGGTCTTTCTTTGCATCCTACTTATGGGGGCGGGTTTGCATCTCGCCGGATGATCCCAACGCTGTTGCTGACTCTGTCACTGATGTGGTGCTACAGGGAATGAAACTATTTATTCCATCATCTGTGGTACCCATCGGAGGCAGATCTCAGCCTTGGTTTGGTCGCTTCTGTAAAACTGCATTACGCAGTAAGCAGGAGTGTTATCAAGCCTGGGCTGCGGCTTCGGCGACTCGGGATGTAAACACCAGCATACTTAAAAAGAAGTATAACTTCGGCTCCAGGTCCTTCAAAAGAGTTATTGCCACGGCAAAGTCGGAGCACATAGGCAGAATTGGCGAGAAACTAGTTCGCCTTCCTTCGGGAACCCGTGCATTCTGGTCTCTCGCCATAGCTGTCCAAGGGAATTTCTGTAAACCATCATAACCATCTCTGCACAGGGAGGACGACTCACTGGCCCAAGACGCAAAAGACAAAGCCGACCTTTTAGGGTCCCTTTTTGCGTCCAACTCGACTCTTGATGACGGGGGGAAAACACCGCCAACCATCCCGCGGTATGATTGCTCCATGCCGGATGTGCTGTTCTCACAGCGCTTGGTTCGCAAAGAACTTCTCTCCCTGGACATCCAGAAGTCAAGTGGGCCTGACGGAATCCCCCCAATTGTGTTGAGGACGTGTGCTCCGGAGTTGGCACCGGTCCTAACGCGTCTTTTTCGGTACTCCTACTCCCAAGGCGTAGTCCCGAATACATGGAAGACAGCTTGTGTCCACCCGATCCCTAAAAAAGGCGACCGCTCAGACCCGTCCAACTAAAGGCCTATCGCGATCACCTCCTTGTTCTCCATAATAATGGAATCCATTATTAACTGCCAGCTCATCCGGTACCTTGAGGATCACCAGCTGATTAGTGACCGCCAATACGGTTCTTGTCGGGGTCGATCAGCTGGTGATCTTCTGGTCTACCTGACCCATAGATGGGCGGAAACAGTAGAGTCCAAGGGGGAGGCTTTGGCCGTTAGTCTGGACATTGCAAAGGCCTTCGATCGGGTTTGACACAAAGCGCCTCTTTCAAAGCTCCCTCCCTATGGGCTTCCAAATAAATTGTGCAATTGGATCACCAGCTTCCTTGCAGATCGGAGCATCAAAGTCGTTGTAGACTGTGCATGTTCTGACTACAAGCCTATTAACACTTGTGTTCCACAAAGCTGTGTGCTATCACCAACGCTGTTTCTTCTGCATATCAATGATATGTTGCTAACTGGTAACATTCACTGCTATGCAAATGACAGCACTGGTGATGCTCTATACACCGGCCGTGCTAATATTTCTCGGGAAAACGTCTCCGAGTACCGGAACAAACTTGTGTCTGAAGTCGAGTCTTTGCTGGACAAAGTCTCGAACTGGGGGCGACTAAATCTAGTCCAGTTTAATCCTCAGAAGACACAAGTTTGCGCGTTTACCGCTAAAAAAAACCCTTTGTCGTATCTCCTCAGTTTCAAAGCACTCCCCTGGTTTCCTCAGCCAGTATCGGAATCCTCGGCGTCGACATATCGAGTGACGTGCAGTTTCGTGGTCACTTGGAACAGAAGGCCAAATTAGCCTCTAAAAAGCTTGGCGTGCTCAGCAGAGCGGGGCAGTATTTCATGCCGGCACACCGCCTGCAACTTTACAAGGCGCAGGTTCGGCCTCACATGGAATACTGTTCCCATCTCTGATCAGGGGCTCCCCAGTGCAAGCTCCTTCCACTTGACCGCATTCAGCGCAGAGCGGCTCGAATCGTCGACGACCGAGTCCTTTCCGATCGGCTCGATGTATTGGCACTGCGAAGAGATGTTGCATCCCTTTGCATTATCTTTCGTATTTACCACGGGTAGTGCTCTGAGGAATTGTTCGGATTAATCCCAGCCGCTAAATTTCACGACAGCACATCATGGCAGAACTCCCGATACCATCCACACCATCTGCATGATTGGCGGTCCACCACTGTGCGATTTAGAAGATGTTTTCTTCCTCGCACGACTTCCTTGTAGAATCGATTACCATCAGCAATTTTTCCGGACCGATACGACTTAGGGACCTTCAAGAAAAGAGCGTACTCCTTTTTAAAAGGCCGGCAACGCATCTGCAATTCCCTTCCTGGTGTTGCAGTTGTTCATGGGCGGCGGTAGTCACTTACCATCAGATGAGCCGCATGCTCGTTTGCCCCCTTTCCTATAAAAAAATCAATGCACTTTTGTCATCTCATAGGTAGTTCGTTGATTCCTTACCTAAAAAAACCATGATGACGGGAATCATTAAACTCATTGATGGCGGTTTGGACTGCCGCATCGGAGGTGAAGTTTTTTACTTCTAAGTTATTTAAAAATCAGAAAAAATGGTTATTTACTGTAACAAGGTCCGGGGAGTACGGTGGTTGTCGCAGACATTCCAATTGTAGCTCATCTAACTTAGTGGTTGTTTGTTGTGCAGTATGTGCTCTTGCGTTATCGTGAAGCAGGCCTAGAGCGATTGACCAATCTCGGTTGTTTAGCAGCTAGTTCCTCCTTCCTGGTTTGCAGTTGCTGACAATAAATATCTGCCGTAATCGTTTGGCCAGATGTTAGAAAGCTGTAGTGAACGGCACCGGCGCTAGTCTACCAAACACTCACAAGTAACTTTTTCTGAGTCAATTTTCGTTTAGGGCAGGATTTGGCTAGGTCCCCAGAGTTCAGCCATTGCGACAAGCGCTTCCAATTATCGTACCGTATTCAATTTTCATCACAAGTAATGATTCAATTTAAAATTCCTTCATTATTGTGTCGGTTGAGCAAAGTAACACAGCAGTCGACGCGTGTTTGCATGTTCAATTTACTCAATTCATGAGGTAATAATCGTTCAAGTTTTTTTTTTACTTTCCCGATCAAGTGTATTTATACAGTTGAATCACTTACCCCGAAGTCTGCAGCTATCTCTGGAGTGCTTTGTGATGGATCCGCTTCCACAATAGCCTTTAATTCTTCATTTTCCACTTAGTTCTCCGGCCGTCCACGGGGTTGGTTCTGAAGATCGAAATTTCCATAACGAATACGTTGAAACCAAAATTATACCGTGCTTTTTTTTGCGACACCAGCGCCGTATACATCATTAATCCTTCTAGATGTTTTTACAGCACTGGTGCCACGGTAGAACTCGTACTCGTAAATATACCGATATTTCATGTTTTCCATTGTGTGGTATTAGGCGACGACAAAGAAAAAATAATGAGAAAGAAAGAAATGAATAACTGCTTTCAAAAGTCAAATTTATCAGCTAAATGAATTTATAAATTTGAATTTGGAATTCTTAACCAAAGACATTTCAGATCAAAATGGCCAGTACGACAAAACGCTAATTTCATATGTATGGACCTAATATTTTGCTGATACTCCAAACAAAAACAGAATTTTTCTATATTACATCTGAATTTTCTATTGTTTTTTTTTTCATTTTTATATGCCGGAATCTCTTATATTTGCTACTTCATTGTTAACTAATTGGACTTATCGGAATCATTGTTAATTTTTGGAATTTCGTTGTGTACGTTGTCCAGCCTCATTCAGTCGACCGGAAAAGGAAGCTCACACAGAATAACAAAGTAAAATAGCCGTACAATGCTGCTGATTCGTATGCTTAGAGTTGAGGACTTAAATCTCTTTTTATTGGTAAAAAGTAATTTCATCTTATTATTCAATCGCATCGACAGAACAGAAATTGTGATGGACAAAATGTTTATAGCCGCAACGACCACATCTTATTGGGCTACATCGTCTTTTTTATAGAAAGGGTGCAAACGTGCATGTAGCTTACCTGATGGTAATTGTCCACCCACAAACAACTGCAACACCAGGGAAATTGCTAGTATGTTGCTTGCATTTTAAAAAGGATCAAGCTCATTTCTTGTAGGCCCCTACGTCATATCGGTCAGTCTTCTTACCATCAGGTGGATTATGCTCGTTGGTGATAATCACTATACTTCTTAAAAGAATCAACTATAAACACCACTGTATTTTTACTACACAAATGTTATAGTATCAATTTTTTTATTATCTAAAACATTATGCTGCAAAAGTGTGTGGCAAAGTTTGCCCCAACGGAAATTTATCGACCAAATTGGAAATGTAAATGTTAAAGATGGGCCAAATTAAGAGTAGTACCTAGTAGCTTGATGTATGCGAAGTAGGTGTTAAATAAGCGAGAGAAGTGGGTCATGCGTAAGTCCTTAGTCTCTGCCTACGCCTTTAGCTAACACGCGTAATATTTATGTATTATCTTATAACCAAATTAAAATTCAGAAAACGTCACTACAAAATACATACTCCTGCGTCTCTATATCAAAAGAGTATACTTCTAGATTCTTATAAAATTCGGTAGAAACTCTCACAGCTATAATGCCGTGCCACACAGGCAAGCTGAACAAAATTATTTGTATAATAGTACCCCTGCACTTTTCATCAGAACTCCAAAAAAGTTAAAAAAAATAAAATTTCTTGAAGAGTCTAGCTTCTAAAATAGGAAATAATTATGAAAATTGTCATGTTTTTTTCACATTTGTGTAAAAAAAACAAGACGGAAAGAAGCAACCTTTTTAAGCACACTACGAGACATAGGCCCTTCAAGTATTACTTGAGAGGTTTACTCACACTAATTTTTTCATAACAATCAGCCCGTAAAAGTCCACTACTGGTCAACGGACCTCTCTTTTTGTAGGGAGATAACTAAAGCTGTTTTGTAATCATGATCGATCTTAACAATAGACATAGACTGCAATATTATTAAAGATATTTCTACATAGTTAATTAAAGTTAAAAAAAAATAGATAAATGTCTATTTTTTCATTTAATTACGAAAGACAATTAATGTACTCCGCGTAGTGGTAGAGCCGTTATTGAGTTTTGGCGAGACTTACGGACAGCAATTGATTTATATTTATATTACATCATACTATATCACACCTACAATGAAGACAAACTTATTTATCAATATTTCTTCCGGAAGGAACACGTATTACCGTGATTGTCGCGCTTACATTGAATATCAATTAGAATGACTAATGTGAAAAGATTCGTTGTTATTTTATCGCATATTTTGCTGCTGTGTGGCTAATGCTAATTGTTAATGCTGTAAAACTTAAGTTTCAATTCCAGCTGAGGTCTAGTTCGTGCAAAATTTCTATTTATTATCATTACATCGAAACAAAATAAAGTATAGGAGCTTTTTATTTTCTAAACTAAAAATTTACAATTTTTTTTATTTTATAAACTACCCTTATTCAATTAGTAATATTAATAATATTATTATCAACTATGAACATTAATAAAATATATATCTGTATGAAAAATTATTTTAATAATTACATATTATGCCATTTAAATGTTTAAGTAAAGAATTAATAAATATCAAAAATTAATCAGAACAATGACGTTTATTTAGATTATTATATATACGCTCCCAATCTTTTATTCCTGGATCTCGAGAACCGGGTCCAATTCTGAATCTAAACCACCCAGGGATCCACTAAA
This sequence comes from Parnassius glacialis, assembly GCA_033319125.1. Lineage (NCBI taxonomy): Eukaryota > Metazoa > Arthropoda > Insecta > Lepidoptera > Papilionidae > Parnassius > Parnassius glacialis. The sequence continues at coordinate 51,634,606 of JAVANC010000006.1, read as the reverse complement.
ACGCACATAAAATTCATCAAATGCGTTTAAGCAGTTTTCGAGTTGTAGCGAGACTAACGAACAGCAATTAGTTTTTAAATATGGAAGCTAAATTAATTAAAATAAGTTTATTAGGTTTAACAATATTTATAAAATCAATAAAAAATAAAGGCCTCCAGATTTTTCCATTGCTTCCAGTGAAAATCGAGTTCGAGTGTAAATCGTCTCCAGTAAAATCCAGCCTTATATTTAAAATCATCTTTTTATGCATTTCTAAAACTATCTTCTATCTTCTAAGGCCACCTCTGATATTATCGCGAAAGGATTGGAGCGAATATTAGTAGACTATGATGAATAAATGCCTCTGTGTTTGCACATAATCTTCTACCATATAAAATACCCCATAATTTATAATAATAATTATAGCAGTAACTAGATGTATTTAAAATAAGTCAAAGTAGAAATACATGAAAGTTTCCAAACAATAAAAAAAGATAAAGTACTAGAAACCTTAAGAGTTACGGATGCTGATTACAATATTATAGTAGGTGAAAATTTGATTGCAAGATCAATACGGAAGACCTATTAATCCTCGTTTGGATTTTAATAACATATTAATGTTGAATACCTATTCCAATTAAGATATTAGAAATACTATTAGAATATACTATCTAGTGAATACACAATACAGTGAGTGCTTCCGATATGGTTCGCTTGCTACCGGACGCCAGTTGCTTCGGCGGTTAGTTACAGACACGGGTTCGAACCCCACACACGTAGGAATGGTTAAAAACAAATTAACTTTACGTGTCGTTAGCTGAAAAGTTGTAAGAGTTCAACTCGGCACTGCGAAACACACATTTTCACGTTGAAATTCGGAATATCGTGGAAACTCTAACGTGTAACGGAAACTGTTTTTTTGTTTGTTTCTTACTGCGACGACTGTTTACTTTCTGTGTTGAGAAATACTTTACTGAATTGTTGTGTTTGTGAACTATTGAATTACATATTTGGGAACTTCACTTGTGAAGATGTGGTGTCTAATGCATTTTATAGTGTTTCTACAATGTAAGTTTTTAAATCTCTTATAAAAATACAGTCGTTCTCTCAAATAACGTTTGATGGTATGTTATTGAAATATGATTTTATACGAATACTATTAACTTAAATCTGTTATCAGTGTTGCTGTATAGTTTTCATTCCCAGATTTTCCTTCTCTTATTTCATTAAAATAAAGAAATCCAAAACTACAAAACTCATAGTAAATTTTGACTTTAATGTATATGAATCATTGCTTATTTTTTGCATTTTGCATACCCTATGGTTACTTTATAGTAAAGTTATATAATATAAAACTTTTAGTTTAACTATTGATTTTATTTTCAAAATCTGGTTTATGCACTTTAGCGGAGTTGTAATAGTTATTTAACCACATATATTATAAAAGAGAATATAAAAAATTCTGTATGGAATAACGGAATTTTCGGATTATATTTAATTCTTTTATTAGCTTTCCATGTGTTTATCTGTGTGTATGTGCGAATATAAGTTCATATTTCAATTTCACCCACTTTCATATGTCTGAATAATCTGATATTGTGAACACGTCGTATTAAGAACCGATGATATATCATAACTTCATGACAATAACCTAGTCTTCTTACTATCATAATCATAGCTGAAGATCAATGCTCGTTGTTTAAGTTTGTTATTCCCCAGTATTATTATGAAATAGTTAGGCAGTTAGAGACAAACAAACTACTAGTTTACCACAATTTTCTACGAGCTTCCGCAGCTCGTAGAAACCAGAAACCAAACTCAAACAAAAAAGACCACAGTCCCATTTTCACGTCACTATTCCATCTCAATGGTTTGGTCATGTAGAAAGAATGAACGAGGAAGGAGTGACAAAGCAAATTTATGTTGCAGAAGTGAATGGCAGGGTAGGTAAGGGACGACCTAGACGAAGGTTTATCTATCAAATCGTCGATACATTAAAAATGGGCCAGATTAGGAGTACCCTTAACCGACGAGCGTGTATGCGTAGATATAGGCGAGAGAGGTATGTCAGGATCGTGCCAAATGGAAGTCCGTCGTCTCTGCCTACCCCTTTGGCTGACAGGCGTGAGTGTTTGTGTGTGTGTATTCCATCTTATTTTCTTAAGCCTGACATACTAGATAATATCTTACATCTAAAAATGAAACTTAATTTAGGTTCACTGTTCCTCGGTGGCAGAAACAGACAAGAAGATGGTGATAACTCAGATAGACTGCTAGGTGGAAGAGAAGCCCTACTTCTTGTCTTTATTTTTTTTTAGTTTTCTTCTTCTACTTCATTAGCTCGTACAAGTCCACTGCTCGACAAAGGTCACTCCCGTTAGGGAGAATTTGCTTCAATTGCCATGCTTGGGTTGGCGACCGCATTTCCAGACGTCTCGCCATTTTGACGAGGACATCTCCCCGTTTCCAGTCTCTGTATTTTACGTTTAGTAATAATGAGATTCTTAAACGCCATCTATGTTTAGTCATAATATTTCTGTAACTTTTCCTGATTAGATTTATTATATTAAAAGTTTTTTTTTGTTATACAAATGTTAACTGCATCATAAAATAGAATCATATAAGTGCTGCAGTTTGAAAATATGTTTGTCTTGGTAGCATTTTGACACATTTCACTCTGAAACTGGCGTTTAAATGATGAAAAGCAAATTGTTTGAAGCATCGACTATTCGATTATTCTTTTTGAGCAGACACCGTGCACTGTGATCTGTTTTATGTTGACTATTGTCAAATAATTTTGGTAAATTCTTAAAACGAATTATTTGAACTATAGAAGGGCATATTATTATTTATTTCATGTGGGCTCTCAAAGGTGCAACACTGTTAAACTGCAATCGCTCTAATTCTCAAATTAAGAAAGGCGGTTGCGATACTTTCTTGCTCATGTCGAGTAGTAGGTTGTTTGAAGGCTGATGAGTAAAATATAAGAAAATGAAACAAATCTTTTTAATAAAGAATAAAAGCAAGGCAAATTGTCTTAAATCATCATCATCACCATCACTATAGCCCTCTACACGTGCACTGCTGAACTTAGGCCTCCCCAAAGAATGCCACAAAGCACAGTCCTTTGCCACCTACATCCATCGACTTTGACTTACTAGGTTGTTACTCCATCTAGTAGTGGGCCGCTCCAAATTTTGTCTACCGGTACGTTACTGTCACTAGAGAACCTTGCTTCCCCATCGGTTCTTCGAGCTTCGCTTCTTCGAGCCACTCCTTCAGCTTACTAATCCGTTGGGCTATGTTGGTTATCTGGTTCTACTGTGGATATGTTTATTGTCTTAAATGGAAATAATTTAATCTTATTTTTTAAATTGGAAGTATAGCACTGATAAAAACGCAGGTGCAATACTAATATTAATTTGAACCAGGCTCTGCTGAAAATCAGTACTTCTGAAGACCTTGCTGTTACATAGCTACGAGTAAGTGAATCCACTTTGGCATCACATCACTTACGGATAGTAATTTTCTAGTTGATATTTATTTTTATTTAAGTATACTTTATTTGGTATGTTGTCTTTTTTACTTTTATATGTTTATCATTAACGACAATAACATTTGTCTATTTCTATTTTTTAAGTTTTTGATGTACTGAAAGACTGGAGCTAGGTGGGAATCACGTAGGAAAATAATTGAATTTCAGATTCCATACGCGTCTAAAAATCTGCTGAAGTACACATATTTCTTCCATATTCGATAAATCACTGTCAGCTTCCGTCAGATTTAATGTGTTAACAAAAACTCGTTTAGGAATTAACAGCGAAAACCGTTCGCAGATTTCAAGGAATTTAAACAATAGGGACTTTTTTGAAATCGCCGTGCAAGGAGGAACCTGACAAATTTTTCTACAAATCTCAACCATAAATGCTCAAATTGTGGAACTCTTATGTACACATAATATGTACATTAGTCAAGGTTATGTCTACTGACTGGTGGCGTAAAATCTTTCAGAAAAAAGGCGGAAACAAACTTTTTGCCTTCGCACTTGCCTAACGTTTTGAGTATGCATAAATCTTTCCCGAAATACATGCCTATTGGTCAATTTTTATAAAAGCAATAGGCTTTTGCTACTATTGAATTATAATAGCCAACTGTTGAATTATAGAAGCCCTATGCCAGTGTCATATTAACCAAATAACTTTGTTTGATAAAATAAAGTACCTCTTTTGAATTTTTTGAAGTTTATGTAACACATAGTAACAGAAACAGATTTTTTTTTTATTATAAATAATAATTATTGAAAGTCACTCTTTTGTTTAATTACCACTGGTTCGCAAAAAAACCTCTGTGTTGAAAAGAACCAATAAGAAACCCAACAGGACTTTTTTTTCAAAAAAAAAAATTACAGCTTACAATTATGTATTTTACATCATAACAACACAATACAAATAAGAAATAACTTGGTAGCGATCACCTCATTCCCAAGGGTTATTTTCATCCATAAACTCCTTAATATTATATACCTAACACATTTTATACAAACTTAGTTTTTATTTTTTTAAATCGTGTATATTTTCTGGGATTTTGTTGTAAAAGCGTAAACATCGCCCCAAAAATGAATTACTGACTCAGTGGAATCGAGTAACTGGTACTACTAGCTTGTGTCTATTCCTAGTATTTACAAAATGAACATCACTTATTTTTGCAAAACTAGTTTTATTTTGTGTACGTAGATTATATTTTCGTAAATTTATTGAGAAGTTAATATATTAATTTCCTTAAAATTTTTGTCGCAGCAACTCTTTAAGCTTTAAATCATTAATTGCTCTTATCGCCCCCTTCTGTAAAACAAATGTAATTTCAGTGTCAGCCGCGTGCGGGAACATAGCAAAATACCATACGACATTATGCTATGGAAATAGCTAAAGTAAATTAGTCTAGCTGTTTCAACACTGGTAAGGTTTCTTATCTTTTTACAGCATAAGCCGCAGAACGTTTTTATATTAAAGAAAAAAAAAACTAAGTCTGCTTGCTAGTTTTGATATCACAGTACATGCGAAGCTTCAATGGAGACCGCATCTCCATTGGAGCTTCGCGTGTACTGTGATTCCAAGGAAAATGGTGGTATCGACAAGACGCAGTTCCTTCCCATTTAAAATTAGTAGAGAATACTAATAATGAGAATAATAGAGTCATGAATTTCATACATTTCCGGTTTTATTATAAAATTTGTATCGGATCTTAGTGGGAATGTCTCCCTCATCGCATGCTCATAAAATTAGTCGAACCATTAGTTAAATAAAACCTGCCACAAAAAAGCTTTCTAAGTACTCAATCGTACAAGATTGGTGCTCCAAAAGCCCATTCTACGTGTTATGCAAATCAAAGCACGTAAGTTTCTAAAAGTTTGTTCTACTCTGAATTTTTTCAAACCTAACGTTAGAATGTGGTTACATTAAATAAGTCCAGGATTTTTTTATATTTATTGCCTGTCGAAACTGCTTGAAGTTTAATAGAAATATTAGCGGTGAATAATATTGTGGCGGGTGGAACGAAAAGGGGAGGTCTGCCGCCGGGCAAGGTGTTCTGCCCGGAGAGCGGCCAATGCTCCGATTGGTAGCTCGGAGCTATTCTATATATGCTGCTTTAACTTCGGAACTTTGTTAGTGCGATTTAGGCTTCGATGTTTTTCGCTTGAGGCAAAATGACAGCGCCGCCACATAACTCCGATAATGCAGTCCGACTGCCGGTGCGTCCTTAATGCCGGTGGGGAATGCATGATGTGTGCGTAAGGGCAAGAGACGCCAGTGCGAACGATATGCCGGTGTGTAATACATGCCATACTATGCAATTGTAAGTGATGGCCGGTGAGAACGATGAGACAGAGCAAGTGCCAGGGATGACCTTGTAGATTGCGGTGAATTGAGAAGATGGCAAGTAATCTGCGAGAGTGCCGTGAAGCAGAAACGAGCAGTAACGCTCAGAGCCTTGCCGAACACTGTCGCACATAGAGTAGCTTGAAGGAACAGGAAGCATTATTATTCCAGTTCTGCGATGAAACTTTGTAATGCTAGATGGCATGCAGAATGTGAAGACTGCAGACAATATCTGCTCGGGAGCGAAGGAATGGGATACTTGAGGATGATGACGAAGTTTGAATTTGTAGTTTCTGAACGTTCTTGGTTGCGTGTTCATATCACGTTGGGGTCACCACTGTGGCGGGTGGAAGGAAAAGGGGAGATCTCCTGACGGGCAAGGTGTTCTGCCAGAGGAGCTGCCAACGCTCCGATTTGTAGTTCGGGGCTATTCTATATATACTGCTTTAACTTCTGAACTTTGTTAGCGCGATTTAGGCTTCGATATGTTTCGCTTGTGGCGCTACGAGAGCGCCGCCAGAATATACAATTTTATCTAATTTTCGTTAAACTGGGTTCATGTATTACGTAAGCAAACTTTCTATGATTTTAGATACCCACCTCCACCTGCATAAGCGAAATTAAGAAAATTGCGAACTCCCCACTCCTCGAAAAAATAATACATAAGATTTTTTAAACTTTTGTTAAATATTAAAGGTAAAAATTAAAAGACTCAATGATTTTTAAAATTAAAGTATGTGTGTTAAAACAAAATTTTTAAATGAAAAATAATTTATTGTCCACGGGCTCCGTTTTCAAATTTCTACATTATTAACAATTGCTAGCTTATCTTCACAATAAAAAATAGTATTATTAATATTTTTTTAAAAATATTGTTACTGTTTTATATTTTTTTTTTGCTCACGTAAGATTTGTCATACAGAAGTAAGAAAAATTAACCGACTGACCTTGCTCCTAAGCCTGCTTAAGTAATACTTTAATACTCCTTTATATTTTTATGATATTAGATTAAAACGTAAACATTTTAAACTTATAATACTCACTCAATGCCTTTTTTTTATCAGTCACTCATCTTATAATCTACGTCAATCAATGGATAGCTTTGTTAGATGTTGCTCAATTAAGTACTGTGATATATAATTGCATGTCGTGTCAAGTAGACCTTTATATGATATAAAATAAGAATCAAATTATAATGATATAAATTTTTAGGAAATTATAATTTTGTTCTATTATATTTTCGCTCAAAATTAAATTCAAGCTCAGAAGCTTTCTTTGTCCTTTCTTAAGTAAATGAAAGATATTCATAGTCACCCGAATATTGAAAACTTTTACCTCGCTGAAAGCAGTAAATTTAAAAATTCAGAGGTAAAAGTGACAACGGGGAGTGCCGAGTCCTTATTAACATCAGTCGAGTCACTTTCAAGATCACTCAGTTTAGAAACTTGGAATTATTCTTTTAAAAATTCACACTGAGCCATTTCGTAAGGAAGCAAATCGAGAATGTTATACTTTTTACAATTATACCTATAATATTCTCTTAAAGAAAATAAACTTTTAATAATCCATTTCACTCTGGAGTTCGCGAGAGATTTTATATAGTGCTAAAATAAGATTTATATAGTATTATAATTTGAATATTTTTTATTGAATAAGAATGTCGAGCGAGCACAGTGTCCACCTGATCTACCAATAAGTGGGTAATGTAGCCCTAAAACACATCCATCTATTGTCGAGTAAAAATCTAAATGTAGAAGCATTGCAATGTCTCGTTACTACTTAAATCATCGCCGATTCTCTATGTTCACCATACAAAACACAGTAGTGTTAACATACATTTTTGCGATACTACTCTGTGAGAATGTGGTTCTTTCTTGGTTGAGTTAAATCATTCATGCTATAGCCTTACTAGAACTATAGCATGCCTCCATAATACAAAATGTATAAATATTGAGGTAGAAACCAATTCACGTATTTGGTCCTAAATTAATTTGGTGCATAGTCATGTTTCATGTGATTTCACGGCGTTATAACTGACTTTACAAGTATTGACTTGTTCTGTCTGGAGGCCCCATGGTACGAGTAAGGTACACTTCGTTATTATTGCCAAGCAGCAATGCGTGCTCTGTGTTGTTCCGGTCTGAAGAGTATAGAAAGTCAGTATGATTACAGGCTGTGAGACATTCAATCTTGGTTCTTATTGGTGATAACTAATTGATTCTGTAGCCTTCTTTATTTAAAGTTGCTTGCAGGTGTCATGTATATTACATCAACTATATGTAAACAATGTATGGATATAATGAAAATTTATTTAATTTAATAAAACATATTTTAAATATAGGCATATTAGCTTTCAATGGAGCATAGTATAATAGAATAGAAAATAAGTGACAGAGAGAAAATCAAAATAATAAAAGAGGCAGTTGTCAACCAGCCTGCCAAGCGCGGCAACTATGGAAAAGTTTCCCCTATGAATTAAACTATGGGAGAGGCCTATGTTCAGCAATTGACTTTTATAGGCTGTATGGATGGAAGGATGGATAAATGTTATAATATTTACCACGAAAAAAATAATGTAAGTATTCTTGTGTGTTAAATTCTGTGATCATTCTCTGGACATAGAAAATATTGTAATCAAAATAAATAATTATAGTTTTAGAAGGGTTTTAAGTATATTTTATTCTTTATTGCACTCCATACAACCAATATATGTACTCATAAGTAAACAAAAGTTATACGCAATCGCAATATATGCAATCGAGATTCAGATAGTTTACTGATGGACAGGATTGTATAAACAATATTTATTTTATATATATATATATATATATATATATATATATATATATATATATATATATATAAAATGATCATAATCAAAACAGAAAGGCTACATTGTTCTTCTTATAAATAAATAAAAAAATGATCAGCACACATTAATACGATTTTTAAGAAAAAGTTACGTCGAATTTTGTGTACTATTTAATTTAACCAAAGAGTTCTATACCCGATCCCATTTTCAGAAACTTGTTATACTCGTAATTCTTTAGAGGCCTTGTTCTTAGCACGCGACCAAGACGCGTGTTTACGGTCTGATGCACCAAAAACACGGGTACTAAGTTGGTTTTTTTGCTATGTGTTTGTTTTTATTTCACAATGAACAGGATTTTTGCTGTTCTGAGCAGACACCTTTTCATTTATATTGGAATTAAGTGCACTCGTGCCATTTGTGACTAATAATTAATATTATTTTATAACTTATATTATTTTTAATAATGGTATCCTTAATTTGAACCTGCCTAATGCCTACATTTTTACTGCCATTTCTGATAGAGATGACTGGCAAAAATCCATTAGGTATTAAGTCCGCCCTTTATAAACATTAGTTGAAGGTGATCGCAATAAAGGATAAATAATAAACATTTATCCTTTATTGCGATATTAATAATTTTTTAACAGTGGTAGAGCTACGCGGCAGCGTTTGCTGTCGCACGGATGGGCCGGCTCGAACCGGGGTGGTACCACGATCTCACAGAATACCAGCGTGAAGTAGAGGCTTATCTCTGCGTTTCGCTTGGTGAGTGCAGGTGGCCGGAGGTCCTTTTTACTGGAAATGAGGCATTCCATCTTAGTCCTCACGGGTGAAAACGCATCTACATTTTGATTTCTAATAGAGGATAGATGTAGATGTATATGGGCCGCAGCAACCACTTGCCATCAGGTGGACGATGTGCTCGTTTGTCACCCTTATTCTACAAAAAAAAAAACAATTTTATACTGATGTTCAGTAATCACGATATTTTACAAATAGTATTATTTTGAGGAAAAAAGTAATTTAAGTGAAATGCATCTTGTATTTTTCACGTTTTAAATATGCTCTTAATAATCTTACAAATAAAAGGAAGAATATCTTAAAGTTTTAGTCAAGTTATAATTAAAATGTTAATTTAGTTCAGGTTCAGGTCTCAGAAAAGTTTAGCATACATAAATATGTTTTCTTCTGCTGTTTAATTATTATTTATAAATAAGCTAAATACATAACCCTGCTGTTTTCCAATATACATACTAATATGTATTATATATTCACCAATCTTATCGTGATATAAAATGTCAAATATCACTGACCTAGCATCGAAACGCCGCGATCCATTTCTCCAGTTTGATCAATTTTATCTGGTATTTATTTTAAATAAAAAGTATAACAAACGAGCACACAGTCCACTTGAAGGTAAGTAAATACTGTGGCCCATAGATATCATCACATCTTTCCTGAAAGAGGTGAAAATAAGGCATTCCTTATAAGATTCATCTTATAAGGAATGCCTTATTTTCACCACACCATGTCTCCGATTTTCTGCACTCACTATACGAAACACAGTAGCGTTAAGCTGCTATTTTACGGTGATTTTCTACGAGAGCTTCCTCATGTTGAAGTGGCAATGGGCCGGCCATATAGCTCGAAGAACCAACAACCGATGGGGAAAAAAGGTTCTCCAGTGGTGGCCTCGTACCGGCGGACGAAGTGTAGGGTGTCCCCTCCCTGAAGGAAAGAGCAACAGCTTTCCTTCCCGGCCGCCGCGGGAGACGCCCCGGGCGTCGGGGGCTACGTCGTGGCCCCCGGCCACCGTAGGCGCGGGCCTGTGGACGGCGAGCAATGGGTAGCTCGCCGTCCGTCCGTCTAACGACGACAGGCCGTGTCGACGGCGCGTTTTGTTCCACGCGCGCCTCAAAGAGCTGTCAGCAACGTGAAGGGGCCCGCAAGGGCCGACGCCTGCCGGGGCTGCGGGCTGTTCGAAAGAGATACCGCGGCTCCGGAACGTAAGGGCACTGAAGGAACACGGATGGTTTTTAGTCAGTAAAAGTCTGACACTCCCTTCCGCTCCACCCAGAGCGAAAGGCGTCATTTGATGATTTTCCATCCGCAAAAAAAAAAAAAAAAAAAAAAAAAAAAAGGGTGTCCCCTCCCTAGATTGAGTAACAACCTGATAAGACATGCAGGAAGTCGATAGATGCAGGTGGCTCAGGACCGTGTTTTGTGATATTCCTCGGGGGAGGCCTATGTTTAGCAGTGGACTGGTGAAGGGCTGTAATGTTTTTTGTCAAAAATAAATGAATTTTAATAGAACCAGCATGTTTGTGATAATCTCTTTTCCAGGGTTTTTTTTTATTTATGTATTCTTTGATATTACAATAACCCTTATGTTATTTTTTAATTAAATATTTAAACTTGTTTATTGACAAATTTTGTACATTTTCTGGGATTTTGTTGTAAAGGCGTATATGACGGGACCAGCACCATTGCACGTGCGGCGCGGTAGCCGTCGGTGCAGTTAGACAGAATTCTTGTAAATAACACGTGTTCCGCACACCTGCACCATTACACCTGCAGTAGCGCTCGTTTTGCTTGTATAAAACGGACGGCGCGGCCGCCGTTAGGGCAGTCTTGGCTCTGACGTGGAACGGTGCGCTTGTCGTATTCCGTTACTAGTTTATCCTCGACTCGTTGGATAATTAGTTCGTGTAAACGAATTATTTATTATTCCTAACTACAAAATTAGTCTCTGTACTATACTCAATTACCCTTTCGACATCAGAAGTAGGATAAAGTCCCCATTTTGCCCACATATAATCTTCGAATAGTATGAGGATTATTACACTTGTGGAAGACTGTAATGCATTCCGCATTGATGAATCTGTTTTTATGTTAAATACCGTAACGAAATTTGCTATGCTACTTACGATATTTTCGTATCATTAAAGTGTAGAGAAAAGATAAAGTCAAATTATTTAAGCCAATTTTTTTTTATTTGTTCGAGATGTATTAAAAGTACCCCCGCAAGTATTTTCATTATTTCTTGATGTACCTAAATATGTTAACAAATGTCGAAAGAAATTGGAGGCTTTCTAAATAACTTATTCAAGTTATGTTGTAATTTGATAGTTCACGCGAAACATGATTATCATTTTCTATATTTTGAAGTTCAAAACGTTTAAGGGATGTACGAAAATAAAGGATTAACTTTAACACGCTATGAATTGAAAATAATAAGTGACATTTTTGTGTTATAATGTATTCATCAGTGTTGCAGTTTGCTCCGAATATTGTGTCGTCGACAACGTTTGATGTCGAGGGATTCGTAGAAGTCTCTACAACAATGATCAATGAGGAAGATGTTGTGACGGCTAATCGAACATGGTCAGGTACGGCCGAGCGCTGGTAAGATTGAGCCTACACCACTACAGACGGTAACTTAGCGGTTGAACTTACGGCAGGGCAATTCAAGCGGCCGCCGAACAAATGGTGCTTTGGCGTTGTAAGTGGACGTCTGAGGTCGGCTTTCGTAGATTTGCGCAGTTACCTCCTTCCCTCTGAAATGTTGTGGTATTTGCCTCTACACATAGTTTCTGTTATTTTTTGCAATGTTTTCAAATGTCACACTGTTGCCATTTCTTAAGAGAATATGTGATGAATTTTGAAAGCTCGGAATTCCATGGTTCGCAATACATTTATCTCGCTTTCTTTTAATTTTACAAAGCAGTGCAACGATTCGCTAGAGCTAGTACGGCTACTGCGCGACGGCGCGCTGGCGCGATTGTGGCACGAACGCAGCAGAACGAAAAGCTGGAGTGCGTTTGCCTGAAGGTAGCCATATCGGCGCGTTCATGACTTAAATGAAGTCTAGAATGGTCGACCGTTGTAATGTTTAACAAGAGTTAATATCTGTTAGCAGATGGTGATAACTGATAGATTGTATGCTGTTCACTGTCAACCGCACGAGGACGTGTGACAGTCAGAGGTAGCCGTATCTGTGCATCTAGAAAATACTGGAGACGTTGCAACACTCTAGCTAAGTAATTATTCTAGTGCAGAAAAGGAACATGGAGTTGCAGGAAGGCTGGTCTGTGCTGCACTGGGATGTGTCGTGTTGCTGTTGGTTTACATACTTAGGTGTTATCATGTCACTACGTCCCTCACGATACACTTTTGTGTGATTGTGACAGGTACATGTTTGCGGTATGGTTGGTCTGTACCTGTTCTATATTGAATTGAAAAAAAAGAGAGTAAGAAAAAAAGTGGTTCTTACTATCATTGCAGGGCGTTTGCCGGTCCAATGATATAGCTACAGGGAATAGTGATTCCGGACTAGCAAATAGTACTTGAAAATAAAAGAGAGTAAGAAAAAAAATAGTTCTTACTATCGTTGCAGGGCTTTGTGCCGGTCCAATGATATGGCTATAGGGAATAGTGATTCCGGACTAGCGAAAACAGTACTTGAAAAAAAAAGAAAAAATAGAAAAGCTACAGACTAATCATTCCGATCTCGCATAAAGTTGATTAAAGTTTTGTGGGGCTTACTGCCGGAACAAAACTGATTGTCATCCAAGTCTGAAGAGTCAATATAGACAGGACTAGACGCTGTTATGTCAGGATAGTCAAACGATGTTTTTTTGTCTACAGATAACTAAAATTGTGACGGAGCGCGTGCGAGGACGCACGCATGTCAGTATGGCCGTGACGGGACCAGCACCATTGCACGTGCGACGCGGTAGCCGTCAGTGCATTTAGACAGAATTCTTGTAAATAACACGTGTTTCCGCACACCTGCACCATTATACCTGCAGTGGCGCTCGTTTTGCTTGTATAAAACGGACGGCGCGGCCGCCGTTAGGGCAGTCTTGGCTCTGACGTGGAACGGTGCGCTTGTCGTATTCCGTTACTAGTTTATCCTCAACTCGTTGGATAATTAGTTCGTGTAAACGAATTAATTATTATTCCTAACTACAAAATTAGTCTCTGTACTATACTCAATTACCCTTTCTACATATATATAAATGAATTACTAATACTGTGGAGTCTAGTAAGTGGTATTACAAGCTTATGTTTTGCATAGTGTTTAAAGTATGAACATCTCTATTCTTATGAAAGCTCTTTATGTTTTTATGTGCATACATTAAACTTTCATAAATATATTGCGATGCCAACTTTATTTGTTTTGTGTTTATTTTTTTTATTTTTTTTCGAAGGGACTCATTACAATTTTAATCATAATTTGGCTTTTCTTTTGTAAACCAATATGGCTTCGATGTCAGTCGCATTACGCCATAGCAAAATTCCATAAGACACCACGCGATGAAAGTAACAAAAATATACTAATCAATCTAATTAGTGAGACTTCTAATCTTTCTTACAGCATATGTTGCAGAACTAAGTCTGCCTGCCAATTTAGATATATGGGGGCCCCATTGAGGCTTCACGTCAATAGTAATACCAAAAAAAAATACAGTGGTATCCACAAGGCTCAACTCTTCCCCACTTAAGAGCACATTGGTATTTGAATGTTTAACATTAGGTATTGTAAACTGTAATAAATTTTGTCTTATTGCCATTTAGGAGAAAACTGTTGACGTTAAACAAATATAGTAATTTCGATAAAGCATTATTTATATTGTCAAAATTAATTGACTGTTGTTTTGGGTTTGAAAATTAAAGAGGTATCATCAGAAAATAATTCTATATCGTGATTGTCCCCTACAGGATAGGGTAAGTCATCTCACGATGAATACAATCGAAAGCCTTGGAAAGATCACAAAAAATACCTAAGGCATCTTGTGAACTCTCCCAGGCATTAAAAAATATATTTCATAAGTTCGACACCTGCGTCAGTCACCGACCGACCAGTTGTCAAACCAAATTTATTTTTTATGGAGTAATTTATTTATATTAAAAAAAATAACAATTGATCCAAAATAATTTTTTCAAAAATTTTACTGAGAGTTGGTGGTATAGAATTACTCGTAGGTCTACAATTAGCGGGGTCCAATGAGCTACCAGATTAATATTTATATTAAAGTTATTACTTTACTACGTTTCATTAAATCATGAAACACACCAGATTCGATACTGGTATTAAAAATAATAGCAAGATGATGTCCAATTCAATATGGACGCAATAGCTGTAACGGAAATCCCCCATAAATCTGAAGGTTTCTTAACATCAAGGGTTTTGAAATATTTTACAATATCTTGAGGTAATATTTTTTTTAAATCTAAATTCTTTTAAACAGGTATAAACATTTTGATTGAGTAATTAATTCAGACAGTTGGAAAAGTAGTCAATGACATTGTTATAAAAAAAAAAGCGGCAAAGTGCGAGTCGGACTCGCGCACCGAGGGTTCCGAACAAATCCGTAGGTATATAAGTTTAAAATTATTAAAAATATTTTTATTATATGATTTAACTAAAAATTTATGCTTTTTGAAATTTTTCCTTTATCTGTGCTATAATACGTTGCTTCGTACCAAATTTTAAGATTCTGAGTTCACGGGAAGTATCCTGTAGGTTTTGATTCCATTTCGAATGTAGAAAATTTGCGGCATAAACGGCTGTATTTTTTAATTGCGTTGGCTTAGAAGTTTGATTTTTTACAGCTCCAAGGGATGGTAGACTTGAGTATTTGATATAAATTTCAGCTTGATACTTTCACGCGTTCCTGAGAAAAAGTGTCTTGACAGACAGACAAACAGACAGATGGACAACAAAGTGATCCTATAAGGGTTCCGTTTTTTCCTTTTGAGGTACGGAACCCTAAAAATATCTGTGAAATATTTCTCAAACATCGCTGCAAATGAAATCGAAAAAAATCGATTTGATCTTGTTAATTCATTATTAATTTTCAACTGATAATTTGTGTTACAAAGTTTTTCTTTACCAGTTTTATTATTAATTATACTCCACGTCATTTCAATTTTCTTTTTCGTGCAGATGCCTTTATAAATTGAAAAGTTCGATAATTTTTTCATAGATCCCGTCATCAGACCTTGATAAACTCCCTTTCTAATAATGATTGAAATTGAATAATGTGGTAGTTATTAATGAACATGCATAAAAACATATGCCGAAGAATTGAGAACCTCGTTTTGAAGTCTGTTAAGGAGAATAACCAAAAAAATACGGTGAACACAGGTGCAATATTGTATCTCATTATCAACGGTTTGGTAGCTAAGTGGAACGTGGCGCACGCGTCGGCCGTCACGCCCGATGAACCCGATAATATGTGTTTCTTAAAAGAAATCTGTCTTGCTTACACACACTTAAAGTTCATTTGTGTTATCTTGCTCTTATAAATATTATTTTTACCGTCTATTTCTAACAAAAGGCCAACTGCTTGGAATAATTCTAATAGAGTAAAATTATATCATCACGATAACAAAATCCCCTGGCGTTGCAGTTGTTCACGGGCGACAGCATCGACACTTACCATCAGATAAGTGACATTAACGTCAGCCGCCTCATCCATATAAAAAAAACAAAAGACAGTAAATAGAATTAAACTATATATGTATTTTCTATCGACTTCAAAAAGGAGGAGGTACTTAATACGACTGTATGTTTTTTGATTATGCGTGTTAAGTCTTCAATTTTTTCTGGGTGAACCGATTTCGATTATGTATTCTTTTTTAATTTGAAAGCTAGTGCTTCTCCTGTGGTCCATTGATCAAGGTCTGACCAATAGTTATTAAGTTATTCGTAATAATTTGTATTTAAGTCGGATTTTTATAGGATAGGGAGACAAACGAGCACACAGTCCACCTGATGGTAAGTGGTTGCTGTGGCCCCTAGACATCTACATCTATCCTCGTTTGCAAATAAAAATGCAGGTGCGTTGTCACCTGTGAGGACCAAGAAGGAATGCCTCTTTTCCAGGAAAAATGGTCTCCGGGTCTCTATACTCAGCATACAAAATACAGCAGTGTTAAGCTGCTATTTTACGCTGGTATGCTGCGAAAGCGTGGTCCTTCCCCGGTCGAGCCGACCCATTCGTGCTACAACTATACTACTAATATAGCTGTGCCGGTTGTACAAATGTTATAACTTTAACGAATATTAATTTTGATGAATAGTAATATTTTGCATTTAGTAGCATCAATATTAAGTTCTACATGTCAGTAAGGATCTATGATTTCTAAGACTTTTCTACTTTTTTTCTTTAAACGCTTATTTAGGTTGACACATAAAAATACAGTCTACATGAAAGTGCTGCCTATACAATTGCTATAACTGTAAATTAATTAAAATACGTGATGAAATCTTTATATTTTTTAAGTATAATTTCAAAATGCCATGTTGTTTCAGCGTAAGTATCCACTACCTCATACTCGTATTATCATCCCGTAGGAGACGCAAGGGGCGAAAGAGGGAAATTAAAAACAGAATACAAATAAAAAACGATTAAATAAATAAATAATAAAATAACTGCGGTCGCCAACCTGCCGACCAATCGTGGAAACTATTGCAATGTCCTCCTTATGAGGTAATATATGAGAGGCCTATGTTTAGAAATGTACTTTTGATACTGTAATGAATGACAATGATGACTTGCAAAAAAGATAGAATAGCTTGTAGCCAGTACTATTAACTGTTATCCGTACTTATGTCATATTTAATCATAAAAAGTGTGTTTTTCTTCGGTCTTTCTTTCTTTAAAATCGTACCAGAGATTTATTCATGGATGGACTGACACTGTAATAAGCCACATTAACGAGCAATATCTTAACGCATCGATCAGCAGTACTCCAGCAACTCCTAATAATGTTAAGACTTTTCTTATCTCCAATCATCATCATTATCATCGGAATTTTTTGGAATGCGTAGCACTTAGGAATCATTCCTTTCACTTTTTTCATTATATTAGATCCTTACATATGAAATTGGCGTTTTGTAGGAGAGGAATATAAAGTCAATTTTTTGTAAAATATATTTAATTTATCAAAGTATGCACCATTGTTACCAACGTACTTTTACAATCTCATAGGTAGTTCATTGATCCCTTTACTAAAAAAAACCATGGTGGCGAAAATCAATAAACTCATTGAATACAGTTTGGACTGCCACATCGGGATTGAATTTTTTTCCTTGTAAGAAGTTGTCCAAATCCCGGAAAAAATGGTAATCTGTTGGAGCAAGGTCCGGGAAGTACGGTAGATGTCGCAGACATTCCAATTGTAGCTCATCTAACTTATTGGTTGTTTGTTGTGCAGTGTGTGGTCTTGCGTTGTCGTGAAGCAGCAGTGGTCTAGAGCGATTGACCAATCTCGGTTGTTTAGCAGCTAGTTCCTCCTTCCTGGTTTGCAGTTGGTGACAATAAATATCTGCCGTAATCGTTTGGCCAGATTTTATAAAGCTGTAGTCAACGACACCGGCGCTAGTCCACCAAACACAAGTAACTTTTCTGAGTCAATTTTCGTTTAGGGCAGGATTTTGCTGGGTGTCCATAGTTCAACCATTACGACGAGCGCTTCCAATTATCGTATAGGATCCAATTTTCATCACAAGTAATTATTTGATTTAAAATTCTTTCATTATTGTGTCGGTTGAGCAAAGTAACACAGCAGTCGTCGCGTGTTGGCATGTTCAATTTACTCAATTCATGAGGTACCCATCGTTCAAGTTTTTTTACTTTCCCGATTTGCTTATAGTGGATTAATACAGTTGTATCACTTACCCCAAAGTCTGCAGCTATCTTTGAAGTGCTTTGTGATGGATCCGCTTCCACAATAGCCTTTAATTCTTCATTTTCCACTTAGTTCCCCGGCCGTCCACGGGGTTGTTTCTGAAGGTCGAAATTTCCAGAACGAAAACGTTGAAACCATAAACATACCGTGCTTTCTTTTTCAATACCAGCGCCGTATACATCATTAATCCTTCTAGATTTTTCTGCAGCACTAGTGCCACGGTGGAACTCGTACTCGTAAACATAGCGATATTTCATGTTTTCCATTGTGTGGTAATTGGCGACGCCAAAGAAAAAAAGAATGAGGAAAAAACAAATGAATAACTGTTTTTAAAAGTCAAATGTACCAGCTAAATGAATTTATAATTTTGAATTTGGAATTCTTAACCAAAGAGGAGATATTTTAGATCAAATTTGTCAGTACGACAAAACGCTTATTTCATATGTAAGGACCGAATATTATATATTTTTTAAATAACACATTTACTGATATCAAATTATATTAACAAACAAATGATTTTTTTAGATATAAAAATAAAAAATTTGATTTCTTAATTGTCCTGTACGGTTTTAATTACAACCATACATCAAATTTTTAAACACTCACGCCTGTCACCCAGGCGTTACGCAGGGTTACGCAGTGACTACTGACTTCCATATGACACGATCCTGACAAACATCTCTCGCCTCTTCTACATCCATAAACAATAAACGTAAACATACTCGTCGGTTGATAGTACTCTCAATCTGGCCCATCTTCAATATATCACCTATGTTGCCGATAAACTATCGTCTAGGGCGTCCTTCCTCTAATCTGCCGTTCAAATCTGCAACATTAGTATGCACTGTCACTCTTTCCTCGCTCATTGTTTCTATTTGACAAACCTTTAGAAGCATTTCTTTCTTAATTCTGTTCATAACATCATCTTGCAAACAACATTTTTCTCTTATCTTACAACTTCTCACATTGTCATTCAGATCCAGCCTTACCTTACTTATTAGTACCACTTTCAAACAAAGTTCCTTTTCCTAGAGCATTAAGTAAAGTGTAGTTATTTCTTGGGTTTTTATAAAATTGAGCATTTTTAATTAGTATAATAATAGTACAAGTGCTTGACTACTATCACACCTAATGGTAAGTGGTGAGTAAAGCGCTCTGTCATCATTTAACAAAAGCCTACTCACAGCCAACATTGCCATTGCTTTAAGCGTCGCGAACAACAAAGTCAACTATTATGCTTATAAATAAATAACACTGTGATGTATTTTAAACTCGTATAGGACAAGGATACTAGAAATAAGTAATCCAAATGCATTTTCTAACTTCGCATATCCATATAAATATAAAGTAAGCTTACTTTATATTTATTTGCATAATATAGGAACTAAGTTTTGTTTTTACCTTTGATAAAAGTTGTGCAATGCATAACGGAGGGTGTGCACTGAACCGTTGCCAGTACTGCTGCATATGATTGGTGCAATACATGCCAGTGACGTATGTTGTAAGTGAAAAGTCAAAGGATTACGTATTATTGTATTCATTCAAAGAAACACATATGTACCACATTACTTTTAATACAATATGTAATACAATTTATCTCCACTTACACTCCTAAATTATCTTTAAAATGTTTAACAGAAAGTAAATGCTGACTTCAAAGAACTAAACACAGTTTAATAATTTCACATTCTGAAGTCTGGCATTTATTTATTATAGACACTATTAAATTTTTACCCATCTGAGTGAACTAAAAGTTATCGCAATCACGAAACGCAAAACGATAGGACTATTAAAGATATTTTGATGAAGTTCTCCACGACGACTATGATATTCTTTCATATGTTTCGCTATTTTTTGCGTGAGAAGGCTTTATTATTACAGGCACAAATAAAAAAAATAGTATTTAATTAACTTTTACATACTAACTGGCTCGATAGGTGTTGCTCTGCTCTTTCCCGTAATTTCACTCGAAATACATTTTGTACATTAAGGTATGAATTAAATTTTAGATTTTGTAATTTAACACATCTACTACATCAGTATAATAATATATAAACCGTAGAAATTATATTACAGCGTCACCTATCGGATTCCGGCGTAGCTATGAATCATAGTCTCGATGAAATGTTGTGTGAAAATGACCACAATCGGTCAATTAAATCATATTACTAACAGTAACAGTATGAGGAAGCTCAAGGTCGCTCAGCGAGCTATGGAGAGGGCTATGCTCGGAGTTTCTCTGCGTGATAAACTTAGAAATGAGGATATCCGCAGTAGAACTAGAGTAACCGACATAGCCCAACGGATTAGTAAGCTGAAGTGGCAGTGGGCCATATAGCTCGAAGAACCGACAACCGATGGGGAAGAAAGGTTCTCGAGTGGCAGCCTCGTACCGGTAGGCGAAGTGTAGGGCGACCCCCCACGAGATGGAGTGACGACCTGGTAAGGCATGCAGGAAGTCGATGGATGCAGGTGGCTCAGGACCGTGCTTTGTGGCATTCCTTGGGGGAGGCCTATGTTCAGCAGTGGACTTATGAAAGGCTGTAATGATGATGATGATGACTAACAGACAAGCCAATGATTTAGTACCAGTAATGCTCGGCAGACATTGTCCTGTCTGTGTACGCCAATTTTCATTGCCGTTCGATTGAGCGATATAGAAGCGGCTGAGTTCCAGAACCATCTAGTAGTTGGTAACAACAAAATAGATAGCATAAATACTCCATGAAGAAATAAATACATATTATATTATGACTAACATTCATAGTGATCGGTCAAACCGTGTCGAAGTCTATTCATCTCAACAGATATTATACTTAAATGAAACTAATTAAACAAGTTTAAATTCGTAAAATTAGTTTCATTGAATGTGTATTATTCGCGTCAATATAAGAAATCATAAGATATTATAGTAATAATAACTTTTAAATATACAAACTAAATTAGACAACTTGATTACTAACTAAATTAGATTTAACTAATGTTATGTTTCTCTTAGCATATTATAATACGTCATATTAAGAAAATAACTTTCGAATTTTAATTTTTTTGAAATTATTTATTGTGTACTACATTCAACTAACGTTATACATATACAGTATCTCTCACGTAAAATACGTACGTCAACAAATAGTTGTTGTTTAGAAATTGAAGACGGAACAAAACGGTGGCGCATCTGATTTAAAAGTTTCCCGTCGACGTATCGCCTACAAACCGACGCCGGATATTAACCAAGTTACAACACCGTGACAATGTGAACGACTGGGACTTACGTGTTGTTTGCAGAATTGCATCGTAGCATGAACGTGTGCTTTTACTTTAAGTCAGTTTAGTTAATGGTATTGCTTGTATACGTACATATTTATAGAAGTTTTGTTGACTATTTAACAAACTTTAACATTATAATAAAAAAGGAAACAATAACTGTGATCAATAAAATATCAGGGTGCGGCAGTCAAACAGGCATTTCTCAAGGTCTCGTAAGAAATCTTCGTTCCACCTTATCCAGTAGCAACTTGATGATTGTTACATCTCCGATAGATTTGTTTATGTCACTGCCACTTCATTTTGCAACACTTTAAAATATGATAGTTGTCAGTTGTTAATATAGAATTACAGATATTTATTTTTTATTTTTCAAATTTATACTTTCAGGCAAGACATTTTTTCTGTCATGGAGGTCATTTACATACAAATTTTATATGGACAGCCACCTAAAATTAACAAGGAATTTATTTATTTATTTATTCTTTATTGCAATTTATATAAAAGATTACAAAGGGCGGAGTTATTATGTATTGTCTATTAGTTAACCCTGGGTGTGGTGAGAATTAGTGGCACCTGCTACAATTAAAATTAAAATTCTCATTTATTAGCGTTATTTGTAGAGTAGGTATTTTTTAGGTACTAGGTTTTTTGTATTCATACGTGGTAAAGCCATGGTGCAGCTATATAAGTAGTAGTATAGTAGTTGCACGAATGGGTCGGCTTGACCGGGGAAGGACCACAATCTCACAGAACACCAGCTTAAAATAGCAGCTTAACTCTGCTGTGTTTCGTATATTGAGTTTAGAGAACCGGAAACCCATTTTACTGGAAAAGAGGCATTCCATCTTAGTCCTCATGGGTGACAACTGACAACGCATCTCCATTTTGATTTTTTATTGAGTTTAGACGTAGATATCTATGGGTCACAGCAACCACTTACCGTCAGGCTCGTTTTTCATCTTATCCCATAAAAAAGGTATACAAAAATGTGTTTTGTACGGAAATCGTACAGAATATGTAACCAACTTGTAAACAAAAATTGTAAAATTCTACGATGGTTTATCTTTATCTCAATATTTTTATAGCATTCCAATTAAAACACGATGAAAATATCATCCGATATCATATTCTAAAATTCAAAGGAATTCAAAGGAGTTCAGAACCGATAGAAAGCAGCGAAACAATATTTCTGCTGGCTCATCCGATAATAATGACGTTTCCGAACGAAAAAGCACCTAATGTGCCCTTCGGGGTATATCCACCTTCAATTTCTTGCCAGATTATTTCTTGTAAAAATGAAAATTCCTTGCGTATTATTCCTTTAAGGAAGCTATATTGATCAGTTCAGAAAATTATGCTGTAATATCGAGTTATTTTCTTTTAAGATTTATGTAGATAACGTATCTCTTAAAATTTTACCTAACCTATATCATGCCTCTTTTCAAAAATACGTGGTGATAAAAATAACTATGCCACAGGCTTCTTCGTTTAACTATTATACCCTATTTTTAACCGCCGCCGCAAATAGAGGAGTGTTATATGTTTAATGTGTGTATCTGTGTCTGTCTGTGACATTGTTGTTCCCAAACGTATGAACCGATTTAGTTTAGTTTTTATTTGAAAGACGATTTGATCGAGAGTGTTCTAAACTATAATTCAAGAAAATCTTTTCTGCCGTTTAAAGATCATCAACTCTTTGAATTTTTTGAGTTTCTTCACAATCTTTCCCTTAGCTGCTAATTTTTGATTAATGTGTTCCATTACAGGCGTACAATCCGTTCGCATCGTCAACATCCAAGTACCCGAAGTCATTCAATATGGAACTAGAGACGCAGTAACGCTGGACTGTGATTACGTAACAAAAAACGTAACAGGATTAGTAGTAAAATGGTTTTACAATGACCGATCACAGCCTGTTTATCAATGGATACCGCCACAGAAACCTCAAGCTTTAGGTTTATTAAGAAATAAAGTAAGTTTCACTAAATATATTTATTAACATTAACATTATTAATGACTAAGTTCTAGCAAATCCTAAACAATTGCGGCATTTTCCAAATTGTCGGAATTTCACAAATTTGTAGGACAATATTTCTGCCTAAAACTCCGTCTAGGTACATCTCCTTTTACGTAATCCTACTGCTACAGTGATGGTGTGTTTTGTTCAGTGTGGTGTGTTTTGGCTACATACCATTCCATGGATGTCGTAAGAGGCAACAAAGGGAAACTGAAGCAGGAGGTGGACAGCAGCATTTTCTTTATATACTTATAATAATAAAATAAAGCTGCGGTTCAAAAACAGCCTGTCAAGCTTGGCAAATATTACAATGATACATGATGCAGAATGGAGAAGGCTAAGTTCAGTTGGGGTGAAGGCACAAAATCATAAGTGAATTAATAAATTAATGAATATGAATTAATTATTGTGTACTGATTATGTTGTAAATTTATGAAGAATAACTTGTGGGATAAATGGTAAGATGGATACTTCGGTACTACCATCAGCAGGATATTACAACATTTATCTAAAAAATACCGAAACATATATGAAAAAACCATCATAATATATTTTTTGTGCATTTCACGGCTCAATAGCGCAGTGTCTAATCGTTTTGTTGCGGCGCTGTGGGCTACGACTTTGAATCCCACACAGAACAAGTATACATAACCTACTAACAATTATTCCGGGTCTGAAAATAATTGTTAGTCTAATTGTTAGGAAGAATATGTGTTAGGAATAGAGAATAGTACAAGTAATGTTAATAATGTAACATATATAAATAAAAACATTTTTTTATTATATTCTAATTTCTTCCCAATTGCTATTATTTTCGTTTTTTCTAATTCCAGTTGGATTTATCATATAAAGTATCACACAACCCTTATACTCAACACATAGCTTTGCGAATATTACAACCTGGGACAGAACTTACTGGAAACTATACGTGTGTTGTATCAACGTTTCTAGCCGAGGATGAAAAAACACGCCCTATGACAATTTTTGGTAAGTATATTATTTAATATATACGTACAAAAAATAATTTATTACATACGGTAGAGTCATGCTAAAGTCATATTATAGTTGTAGTACGAATAAGTTAACTAGACCGAGAGAATAATCACTGTACTACGTATGGTTAGTGTAGGAAACCGGTGATCCTTTTTCACGATACAAGGTATTCCATCTTAGTCTTCAGGGTCGGCATCTCCTCCATTCTTAATTGAAGTTAGATATAGATGTCTATAGGCTTCTACATCTATTTACTATAAGGTCGACTCTATGCTCGTTATCATCCTTACTCTATGTGAAAAAATATTTCATGTTAATTATATGCCTGTCTTAGTCACTACACTTATGTTAGGAGGGGGCAATCGTATTTAATCATTTGCGTTGCCTAGTGCGTTTTGACGGACTTCGTTCCTCATCAGGTTTTCCTTTACCACTGGATACGTGGTTAATTAGCACTTTTAATAGTAACTACAGTTTTAGTGTGCCGGCGGGGATAGAACTTGGATTGCTCGCGCAATATGAAAGCGGGGATCCCTCACTCAGTCCCTGTGATATAACCATCTCTAATATACTAAACTTAAAATATAAACACCGAAAACATGAAGCATTGGTAAAATTTGAGTTTTCTGGTACCGCGATTGTTAGTTGGCAGGCGATTTTGTCAAATCCTCCCTACTTTGAAACAGAGCCATATATAGAGTGAAGTATTATGCATACTGTTGATAGCATCGATATACGGCAAAGCTTAAGTTTACACCCTAAAATATCAATATAAATATTGTAAGATTGTTAATCAAATGAAAAGAAAAAACCCTATATAGCAGACGAAGAAATAAATAATATAACACAATTATTATTCAAAATTAGGAGGGAGCCTGTGCTGAGCTATTATGTTATTTACTTCTTTGGTTTTATTTGATATAATAAAAACACTGATTGCTATTCAAAATAAAATTATAATTCAACGCATCCTTGATCAGGCTTTTACATCCCACAGCTGGACGTAGACATCCAGCAGTTTGAACTAATTATAACAACTTTAAACTCGCCTGATTCAAGACTCATTATATAAATGAGATTATGGTCTCTGCATGTCTTCAAGAAATTTAAACATGTTATATATCTTGCGCGCTTGGTTTTGAGATCTTCTAATCGGCAAATTTTATTTGCTGTTACTGGTCCGTACTCGTTGACATAATGCAATTTTTTGTAGTAGCGCGATTACTACACATTGAGTTAAACTACTTTTGCAGATTTTATCGTGTTTAATGCTGATAGTATTCGCATAAATATAAAAAAAAACATAATTGGATTGATTACTCAAATCCGCCACGCTCCGATCAAGTTCCGAGACATTTTAGGTAGTTAGACTCATTTTCTGCCTAGGAATTCAGCTAGTATCTGTAAGCTTCTTTATTTGCGGTCATTTGAAGGTGGCTGCAGTAACCACTTTCCATAACATGGACTGTAAATTCGTTTATCACCTCAATTTCATGAAAAAAAATCAAAAGAATACTACAATCGCTGATCTGAGTTCCGAATGTAGAAACTAAAATAAAAGTAGCACAAATATACCCTAAACTTAAACTGGTGCATTCTTCTTCATCGGCGCGTAAAAGTCCATCAGGGCAGGAAGGAAGAAAGGAGAACAGAATACCAGCGTGAAGTAGAGGCTTACCCCTGCGTTTCGCTCGGTGAGGGCAGGTGGCCGGAGGCCCTTTTTACTGGAAAAGTGGCATTCCACCTTAGTCCACACGGGTGACAACTCATCTGCATTTTGATTCGCAAACGAGGATTGATGTAGATGTCTATGGGCCACGGCTACCATTTACCATCAGGTGGACTGTGTGCTCATTTGTCACCCTATCCAATAAAAAAGATATAAAGTTTAAAAATTGGCTTTATTTTATAAACGTCAAATACAAAAAAAAATTGTTTCCGTACCTCAAAAGGAAAAAACGGAACCCATATAGAATCACTATGTTGTACGTCTGTCTGTCTGTCTGTCAAGACCCTTTTTCTCAAGAACGAGAAGAGGTATCAAGCTGAAATTCATACCAAATACTCAAGTTTACTACCCCTTGGAGCTGTGAAAAAATCAAACTTCTAAACCAACGCAATCAAAAGATACAGCCGTTTTTGCCGCAAATTTTCGACATTCGCAAGGGAATCTATACCTACAGGGTACTTACCGTGAACTCAGAACCTTAAAATTAGGTACGAAGCAACTTATTATACAACAGATAAAGGAAAAATTGGGAAAAGCATAAATTTTTAGTTACATCATATAATAAAAATATTTTTAATAATTTTAAACTTATATACCTACGGATTTGTTCGGAACCCTCGGTGCGCGCGTCCGACTCGCACTTGGCCAGTTTTTTTTTACAATTACAAGGATACGAAAAAAAATATTAAAATGAAATTATTATTTCTAAAATCAGTTAAAATATAAACTTTTTTTCAATCAGTTCAAAAGAACTGAAATGAAAAAGGTTTCTATAGTTTAATTAAAATTAATATACGAGTATTAGTTACTTTGAATGCTATTTTAACTCATTTGGTTTCAAAATATTTAATTTTGAGCTTAAGGAAAAAAAGAATCAATTAACATAATTCAATCCTACTTTCTGACCGCTATCTGTACGGTCTTCCTTTGGAGATTGGAGTCTTCTTATTTTGAAATTGAGAGTACAAACTTCAAAACTATTTACGAGGTACATAAATTTGTCCCCGTGAAGACATATTTTTGATTATATTATTACACCAATATTGTCACACATCTTAAATAAAGATGATGTGTTAGAAAAGAGCATACATTATATTAGATAAAGTGGATTCTATGTGAATTGGTCCGATTGGGTGAGTTCTTGGGCCAATCAATTCAATAAAATAGATCCCGTATTTCGATTCGATCTAAAAAGTCCGTTACTTATCTTCAAATAACCGATTTTTCAATTAATCGACCTGAGATCGACATGCTAACTATTCACTTCTACTTGTTGTTGTTTCGATTTTCGAATTTCGTTAATCGTTTCATTCACCATTTTGTTTTCTGGGTAAACACAGCCTTTCTTTCGCGATTTTACATATTACTGGTCCTGTTTTTTTTTTTTATTGACCCTTGATTCGTTATTTTACACCGTGCATCTTGCCTACACGACTAATCGGGCCTTTTTATTTTGTAATATGGCACATGCCTATATATTGGATATTGTCATCATGGACCGTTTTGGAGGGCATCAACAATTTTTACTGCCTCCAGCGCGGCAGGTAGGTACCCAGGGCATTAAAATACACAGCGTGCGTAAAGTTGGGAACTCAGGCATTGTCTTACAGACGGCAACTGTTGAGGCTGCCCAGAAGCTGAAGGCAGCGGTTCCGCCCTCCTTGAAGGTCACTGATCCTAAAAGTAGGCGACCACTGGTAGCAGTGCGCAATTTGCGTTCAGACCCGCAAGCCACTGACTTTCTTGAGGATCTGTACAGGATCAATCTGAGTGATGATCCTGACTGGCCAAGAGACAAGTTCGGTGAGTCATGCAGAGTTGCCTTCAAGAAGGGTCGGAGAGATGTACCACGAACCACAGTAGTGATGGAATGCACATCTGCACTGCGGGATAAATTGGTCGGCCTCGGCAGCGTCTTCATTGGTTGGGACGAAGCTGAAGTATGTGATTATGTATGGGTGATATGCTGCTCCAAATGTCAGCAATATGGCCATCCGGAGAAGCATTGCAGGGCGGCAGCAATGGTCTGCGGCAAATGTGGTGACACCGGTCATCGTGCCGCAGAGTGCCAGTCGGCTACACAGTGCTGCGCCACATGCAAACGCTTCAAGAGGAAAGATGCTGACCAGCATGCCACTGCCGCTCTCAACTGTCCTGCACGTTTGCACGCGGAACAGAAGTCGGTCATTATGACCCAGTATGGATAGGACGACTATTTTTCGCGTAGGTCAGCTCAATTTGCAAGGCCCGAAGACGGCTACCACTGAGCTTGCTGTTATAGCCGGAGAACTGGGGTTGGATCTGGTATTAGTTCAAGAGCAACACCAGCATCCTCGAGTACTTGGATGCGGCATCAACCCTAAGGCCGATCTATTACCAGTAAGTTCACGATTTGTAGTCACGCTTCTACATGACTTATGTAACGAACACTGTGTTGTAGGTCATGTTAGCTGCCAGAGCCTTAGCATATACGTCGTATCGTTATACTGCCAGTACAGTCATGATATCTCTTGTCACCTGCAACATCTCACCCACGTGATGGATCAACTTTCTGGTCACCCAATCCTTATTGGCGTTGACAGTAACGCTCACTCTCCCATGTGGCACTGCGAGCGCAGGCAATATGCAGGTCGCGGCCCCGACACAGAATACCGCAAATTCCAGATGGAGGGATTCATCCTCGGACGGAATTTGCTGGTACATAGTGTGGAGGGTCAACCGCCAACTTTCATAGCCCAAATGGCTCGTTCAACGTGGATATTACCATCTCCACACGTAGTGTGAGGGTTGCTGACTGGATGTGCACAAGGGTGTCAGTGTGAGTGACCACCAGTTGATAACGTTTAGCGTTATCCTTGGTGACTCACGGAGGTACGATGGCACAAAATTTTCAGATAACGTATGTTACTTTCGTGAACGTGGTGTGAACTGGGGAGGATTTTGTTCGACTCTGCACGCCCGCATGTCCCAGCTGAGGCTGACGCGACCAGCTAGTGATATTTGCGAGCAGTACTCTGCAATACTTCTACGTACTGTGAGAGAACGATTAGGTACACGTGCGAAAAAGGAGAAAGAAGGGTACGAGTGGTGGTCTCCGGCTCTTGACCGTATGCGTAACGAAGTCTATTGTGCACGTCGTAAGTGGCAGGCCTCACGTCGCATAGGAGGCGACAGGGAGAAGGCTCTTCATGATTGTCTCCGACGAACTAGGATACGCTACAAGCTAGCTATGAAGGAAGCTGAACTTGCCTCCTTCCGCTCTGTCGCGGAATCAGGTAACGCCGATCCGTGGGGCCTGGCTTACCGAACAGCCAGTGGACGACTTCGTCCACCTCTCAACGTGCTAAATGGGGTGAGATTAGCCGACGGCTATACTTGGACGACCGGAGACACCATGCTTGGCCTCGTCAATGCCTTATGCCCAGACGATAATCTAGCCAGGGACACTGTATACCATCGACAAGTGCTGATCGCTGCTGCATGTGCTCCATCTGGAACTGATGCTACACCACCGACCAAAGAACAAGTTGGACTCATCATGCGAGAACTGCCGAACACTGCACCCGGCATTGACGGTATCACGGCTAAGATTGTTAGACAGGCATGCCGGGTAACTGGTGACGAGATCTGGCACATGTTTAAGGCGTGCATAGTCGAGGGCGTTTTTCCGGATCTGTGGAAGATGGGCAAACTCGTTGTTCTGCCATAGGGTGGCGACAGGCTGCTCACTGACCCTAAAGCCTACCGCCCGATAACTTTGCTGCCCATATTGGGAAAAATTCTGGAGCGTGTGATAATCTCCTGCGCTCTATGTCTCTACCGCGGAATCTCGGATGCACAACATGGCTTCACGCGTGGCCGATCCACAGTGACCGCCCTTAGTACCATCAACCGAATTACCAACGGATCAACCGAGAATTACGTGCAACTGATCCTTCTGGACATATCTGGGGCCTTCGACAATGCCTGGTGGCCAATGGTCCTACTCAAGGCAAAGCAATGTGGCGTTCCACCTAACATTTACCGTATTTTAACGAGCTACTTTATAAATCGCCGTGTAGGACTGTTTGCTGGAAACCGGGTAGTGTGGAAGGTCTCCACGATGGGCTGTCCTCAGGGATCGGTTCTGGGACCAACTCTATGGAACCTCCTACTCGATTACCTCCTGAAGCTGCCAAAACCCGAAGGAGTACACTTCGTTGCTTACGCCGACGATGTGACGATCGTGGTCGAAGCATCGTCTCGTTCCGCAATAGAGCGCAAAGCGGCAGTTACGATCGCTGCCGTGTGCGAGTGGGGTATTCGTAACAGACTAGGGTTTTCTACCCGGAAGTCACAAACGATGACCTATAAGGGCAAGTTTAAACGTGGACCAATTATAAAGATGGACGGTGCAACGATCACGAGTGTTTCACAGGCAAGAGCCCTAGGTATAATATTGGATGAGGCTAGGTCCTATGTGCAGCATGCATTATATATCGGCGAGACGGCCGCTGCTTGCTTCGGGAAGATGTCGCGATTGTCTTCATCGACCTGGGGCATAAGATTTCACGCCCTTAGAGTCCTGTATTCAGGGACCTATGTGGCAACGTTGACTTATGCTGCTGCCGTATGGTACCAACGCTCGTCCCTTTATGTTATCAGAAGCGTACTGATGAGGACGCAAAGACCAGCTTTGATTCTTCTCACGAAGGCTTACAGGACGGCTAGCAACGCAGCGCTACCGGTCTTGGCGGGCGTATTGCCTGCCGACCTGGAAGTTTTTCGTGCGGGAAGAGTCGACGAGGAGGGGACGGGATTGGTCGACAAGGAGCGCAGGAAGAAAAAGAGGGAGATGATGGCGGCTGTCGTTGCCATTTGGCAGGACCGGTGGGATTCAAGCCAAGATGGCAGGAATCTGTACAAGTTTTTCCCGGACATTGCAGAGCGTCTAATCTTCAGGTGGGTCGAGCCCGATTACGCAGTATCGCAGATTCTTGTTGGTCACGGGTGTTTCAACGAGCGTCTCCTAAAATTCAACCTTAGGAACTCTGGCTTATGCCCCTGCGGCTCAGCACAGGAGAGTCGTGACCATGCTCTCTGGGATTGCGATCTGTATATTAAAGAGAGGAACGCATTATTGGACAGCCTACAAAGAACAGAAATAGGACCAGTATACTTCCGGGACCTAGTGTGCTGCGAATCCAACTTTAAGGAGTTTAGGAGATTTGCGCATGCATGGCATCACAAAAGGAAACAGTATGAGGACTGAAAATACGACCAGATAGCTGCGAACGCGAAGTGTCGTCGCTGTGGAGTCACGCCCCAGAAGGGGGAGAAGTGAAATGTAGAGAAAAGGGACGGAACAGAGAGATTTGTAGGGAGTCAAGCAAGCGCACGTGGGAAAGAGCCACGAGCAAGTACCGTGTGCATCTCCCGTGATTCGGTCCGTATGCCGCAAGGCGGGAAGGACCATAGGATGGTGGAGGGAATGCCTCCAGCGCGGCGCCACAATATTCAACGAAATGAAATATTGGACATTTTAAACAGGGCTAGCTAATTTGTTAGAAAAGTGTAGACATTAATGTTTCTTCATGAAACATTAGCTATATTTTATATTATTTGGATTACAAATTAAAAAACTAAACTACAGATATTTCTAAAAGTAAAAGAAAATTAAAAACAAAAAGGAAAAACGGTGCAAAAAATCAAAAATCAAACCACTTAGATATGGCTTAGTGTATTTATACACTAGAAACCGTTAAACTTTTATTTCAAACGCAATTTCTTTTATTTTTTTTGGACCGAGGAAGTAAGAAAGGAAAGAAAGAAAGAAACGTTTATTTAACGAACACACAATAAGTGTGAAGTAAGAGTTTTAAAAAACATAGAAATTTATAATACAAATTATAAATTGGTATGTAATTAATATCTATGTGTGATATCAAAAATGATCTCGTCTCAGTGATAACCTCTAGGGTACCAGAGCCCTGGTTTTCAGTCAAGACCTTAATTGACTCACGAGCAACCGGACATTGATGTAAACAAGCAATTAAACCAATAAAATAGCATGTGTACAGTTCACACGCGGTAGAAGTAAAAATATCAAATGAAACTAAATATAAAATAAAAATATTTCACAGTAAATGATTTATTGAATTTGATCATTTCCAACGGCATAACATACAAATAAGATAAAAGTTCAATTTTATAGCAAATAAATGTTACAATCTTAATTTTAAGACGAGAAATAAATGGAAGGGAATTGTACAGCCTAATTTTTTTTGACTAAAATTGTTTTGTATTAGCGGCGTCTACTTCATTCTATAGGTAAAGTCATTTTATCGAACAAAAATTGATTAACTCTCAAGGTGGTCCATAAATCGGTAAGATATGAAATCGTGGATTGTTAAGAATGTTTTGGGTATAATAATTTTATTGAATATAATTTTTTAAATATTGTTAATTTAAATGTTATATCAACAATTTTTTTAAAAACCGCACATAGAGGAGACCGGGATAATAAGAAACACTTTATACTGTACTAACTGTACCTCGCGGTTTTCTATCGCGTGGCCTCGATCTAGGCATCGATCGCGCGCCCAGCTGAGTGTTGAATTTTTGTAGTTTTCTATTATCTCTTAAACTATGCGTCCAAATAACATGCTATACAGAGCAAAATTTATCTTAATAAAATTGTCTTGATGATGAAGTAACTTTCGTCTGTAATGATAAATATGCGCTAGCTTAGAGGTGTAGCCTAATACTAGATAGCCTGTACTATTTTTCATGAATCTAGCTATCATATACAATTATTAATCAAATTGGACTAGCAGTTCTAGAGATGACCGTGTTTAAACAAACAAAAAACCTCTTCCGTTTCATTATATTAGTATATATGCCATCTCATTCTCTCGTTTGTCTGTTCATCGCGTTTTCAAATCACGACGATATAGAACAAAAATACTTCAAAAAATTAAAAATTAAAATAATTATGTTTGTAATAATAGACCTAGAAACAATATTAATATAGGTCTAAGTTGAACGATCAAAGTCTTTGCCTTGCAACTATTTGTAGTTTATAAGACGTCATATTATGCACAGTGTATACCCAAGTAATATTCACCAAATTTACCTTATAAAGATACTAATGAAATTTATCTTACATTGTGTATTTTACGGAATGGCATAATGTAAAAACTATTTCAAAGTGCTTGCAAATGCTTATTGTATAAAACAATTTCATTGAAAACATTAAACAAGTATGTAATATAGGGGTGCATATTAATGCAACAATACGCTATGTCAGATGTGACAAAACGGAAATTACTTCGTGCAATTTAATCCACCTTTGGCGCACCCAACCGCGTGATATTTGGGTGAAACCTAAACCGGATGGGGGGAATAATCGCTTAGTATATATTGCTGTGATTCATTCAAAGGGTTAAATTTTAGATACCTGTATTAAAATTACTTAGTAAAATATTCCGGTACATATGAGAGTCTAATATGAAACTAAAAATATGGCATTCGCCATTCGACTACTGTTGTGAATCACTATGACAACTAGCACTAGCGTCTAAACTTATTTGAAGTGATTAAGGAGAGTATTAATGGAGGCTAATATTTTAATGAATAGAATTTAAAGAATAAATACACGTGAAAGACCTTAGTCCTTTCTTTCGTTCCAAAATAAGTCAAAGGTCTTTATTTGGATCTTTATGTTACACTTTGTATTTTCTTAAGTAAAGCTGTCTGAAAGAAATCGTCTTAAATCCGATAAGACCGCGTTTCACAACAGGCCACGCAAAAAGTTATGAGGAAAAAAAGTTTTTTTTTTAATGAGACACTGGTAAAATATAGTTTATTATGAAAATAAGATTATTTGTGAGTAGAATAAGAATCTTCCAATTTTAAAACTTCGTTCCACATTTTTTACGAACTGTATTGAAATGGATTAAGACGGGAGCTCTTTCGCGCGATGTTTTACGATTTCGTAAATAGCCTTAACCCGAGAAGTAATGGACAACAAACTGTTTAAGCTTATCGGTTTTAATCCTTTAATTAAAAATTTAGCTGAAAGGTTCAGTTTTCATCGCCAAAAGAATTGTAAGAAGCAATAAAGAAGGCTGTATCTGAAGAGGACTGAAATAATTGTTTCGAAAATGGTTTCAGATACATGAATCTTTGTATTCGCAAAGGTGATAGTTATTTGAAAAGATTCAAAATAAAATCTTTAACTATAGAACTTTTTACCAGTTTTGCAAAACTTTCCAAGTAGCTCAAGTTTACCATCTGTGTATTTAAATAGTTTCCTTTTGTATTTTTTCCTTAAATATATATTTATTGTCTGATTTAAAAGCTCGTTCCGTCCTTCATTACTATCGTCGAAGTAAAAACACATGTAATTTTCATTCTTCATCGATGAAGGTTTTAGATATGTATGGGCTATCTTAAGTGATCATATACCGTCAGGAAGTTTGACATTTTAACTTATCGTTATTATGGCATAAGGATTAGGCTGTTATCGGTGTCTGGTGACCGCGTCAAGTGGTCGGTGGCTGCCACAGTTTATGGCTCTGTTAACACTCTGTCTGTAGTGAAGTCTTCGATGTACCGAAACGGAAGCTTTGATCGCGCTACTACGACAATACCACGCTAATACGACGTCGACGACGTTGCCTATATTGGGTATACAATATTTTGACTAGAATTAAACAGTGCGTCAGGGTCAAGAGTTTTGTGTAGCCGTCCGTAATGAGTGGCGTATCGCAGACACTGTGTAGCGAGTGGCTGCCATCAGCCACATGTAAACGGGGAATCCATTTTTTTAATAGTGTAAGAGTGAGAAACGAACACGCAGTATCAAATGTAAGTGAATACTATGTCCCATATATATATAAATCTTTCCTCAGTCAATAATAAAAATGCAGAGGCATTGTAACCCCTGAGGATGAAATGTCTTATTTCCAGTAAAAAGTTTCTCCGGTTCTCAACACTCACCGTACGCAAACAAAAGCAATAAGCTGATATATTTCGCTGGTATTACATGAGATCGTGGGCCTTCCCCGGTCTTGCTACAACCACAATACTCGTATAGCTTTAGGACGGCTCTACTACGTTTAACAAAATCATTTGAACTGCTTATTGCTGACCACCGCTGGCCGTGGACCGTAGCTCGTTTGTGCCCAGCCTAAAAATTCCAATAGTTTAATATATGCTTTGCTTTGATTAATAAAACGTATTAAACAAAAATGAATGGAACATGCTAAACTAATGCAAGTCGAAGGGTAGCGTGTTGTTTATTAATAGAATACAAATGACCGTTTTGCTTTCACGATGAAATCAATCAATACTCAATACGATCTTAATTTTATTCGATCAAAATTACATAGAAAGCAATAAAACTTGCTTAGAATATAAATTTTAATTTCATTGGACTCGGGTCTGAATTCTTACCGAATTCTCTTACTGTCATTATTTTTATTTTTTATTTTGGCAACAAACAGTCATATTTCTTAATATGTAGTTTACATTTTACATTTTCACGTGACAAAAAAGACCAAATAATGCCAATAAATCAACATTAACAAACCATATTATTTACATTGTAAGACAACATTGTCGGGCAACAAATTTTAGCAAAAACTTTTTAAATTTGTTTGAAGAAGATTAGAACTAGTGCTAAAAAGATCTATTTATGAAAAATGTTTGTTATACATGTTGGACATATATAAGAGTTACGTGTATAGTTTTTATGAAACCATGGAGGAATGAATAGTGGTAACGAACGTGAGGAGGGCACTGGAAAACGAACGCTTGCTGGAAATGAAAACATAGACAAAATAGTCGGTGTATCTATTAATTAATTTAGAATTTTATATAAAAGAATAATGTCAAACATTTTACGTCTGTTAAAAAGACTTAGCATTTTGTGTCTGCACAAAGCTTCATTATATGATTCGTTTCCAATACCGTAATATTAAACATATTGAGATAATTTACTTACTTGTAACAGTCTGATATGATTCCAGTTTAACTTAACAATGCCTATAAAAATATAGTGCGTGAATAATTTAAAATTATTAAAGAAAAAATTACATAACAAAAAATTTAATTTCTTATGCGACACAACAAAATTACTACTTGCAGTTTATTTAAGAACTTGGAATCAAGTAAGTGCGTTTCCCTATTTCGGTTACTTATTTTCTTAAAAAAGTAGTAGTTGTGACCCACTTAATAGTAGATGGACTATATACTATTTATTAACAAATTAAAAATTAAAAACATTTTACAAATCCAATTAAAACTGATTCAGTGGCGACAATATTCATCACTTCATCTTCTTATTTTGCTATCTTTGGACGCGATTGAATATAAGGTAAAAAGAGAGTAAAATCTTTGAAAATACTTTCCACGGCATTGTCGGTTTAATTTTTAATAATTTCATTGTTTGATTTTGAGACATAATAGTAAGACAATAGCAATGACCTATATGTAGTGCACGGGATAGCGAAAGGGTTAAGTTAATGCTTCGACCCCACAATTTTGCCTTTTTCATAAATGAAATAAGAACACTATGAAACTAAACAGAAGAAAAATATAAAATTTGATACAAGGATTTGTTTCGCATACATGATGCAAAAAGGTTTGTAATCGTTAACGTTACAGCCTTTCAAATGTCCACCGTTAAACATATAACTTCCCATAGATTGCAGGGGGTGATATTTATTATAGTTGCCATGCTTCGTGGGCAGGTTGTTAAACGCAGTTATTTTAGCTGTTATTAAAAGACCTTGCTTCCCATTACCTCGTTTGATTCCCTTTGTCGCTTCTTACGACACCCACGGGACGATATGGTGTAGTAGATATCCTTACACCGCCACAACACGGTCAAGGTATACAAGACCAGCAGAAAATTCGTTAAGTTTGAGACCACAGCCAAATACTTAGTTAATGAGATATCGTGCCATAAAAAAACGACGGGTTGCACTCCGGGAGTGCCGGCAGAAGTGAAAACTTAAATATTAACGTTGTGCATTTTTGATATTTTGGAATGGCGGAGATTATTTGCTATTATCTTATTTCATTTATTTTCATTCGAAATTATTTGTTTGGTAAACCTACACCGCACATGTGCTTATTGTGATGTTATGAAAATATAGGTTAATGCTATAAAGTATAAGCATATTACAAATATTACATCTATAACGTGTAATTACATTTGTATCTATATTAATAATTTCGTCAAGCAGTACAGTATACTTAATGGAAACCTAATCTTAATAATAAAATTATATTAATTAAGAAATAAAAATTAATTAAACCTAAGTTCCCTTACCTTAGTTAGTAACCTTCTCCTACGCCGCGCCAGCTGTCTACTCTCCGTCCGTCTTACGAATATTCAATCAGGACACGTGACCTGACGCGCGTTTAACATTTTTTACCCTTTACAAAAATAGTGCACAATGCCGCTAAAGAAGTTTTCACTTCAAAAATAAAATAAACTCAAATGTATGTCACAAGGTAACGTTAGATGAGCAAACCTTAATTTTTTTTTAAATAATTTAACTAAAAGTACAACATAAAGGCGGTATGTTGTTACGCTTGACATGTGGATTGTCAATCATAGTACCACTCATCTCACACGTTCGACGCTGCTGATGGTGATCAATCTCAAGTATTTTAAGGCATCTCCTAATAAGGGTCCCATGTCCAGCACTAGACTTTTAGGTACTAATGATGACGAAGAAAATTATTTTCTAATAAGAAACTTTAGTAGGTAGTCCTCTAAATATAATCTAATTTTGAAAATCGATTTTCTTTTACGTGCGTAAGAATTATTAAAGATTTATTGCCCGTACTTGCATGATAACATACCATCGAAGAATATCAGAAGCATTCCAAGTCTAAGTCATAATCGTTAAATTTGATGTCGCCTGTGTACACAGCCGACCGAGTTACAAGTCTACTTTATGCACGACGACTTATAAATTGACACAATTATTTTTCGTATTCGATGATTTTAAATTTATTCATTAGTAGCATTTAATCGATCACAAGGTTTTATTTTATTTTTAA
This sequence comes from Parnassius glacialis, assembly GCA_033319125.1. NCBI lineage: Eukaryota > Metazoa > Arthropoda > Insecta > Lepidoptera > Papilionidae > Parnassius > Parnassius glacialis. The sequence goes on along the minus strand of JAVANC010000006.1, from coordinate 51,596,171 downwards.
ATATATATTATAATAAGGAAATATTATTTTAAATTTGGAAGAGTTCAGTAGTTTGATCGATAATAATAATACACTAAATAAAGTCGAATGATTTATAACTTTCTAATTAATTTGTCGGTATGATGTCATGCGTCACCTACTGTAAGTTAATTGTAATATGCCTATAACCTCCGCGCAAGTGCAAGCAATAAGTTGATAAAGTTTCACTGCGATCTGATGAACGGTATGGTAGCGCATAAAATACGACAAACAAGCATTTAACCTCTATGTCTTACATTGGTATTTGGTATTTAAATAATATTATAATTTTATATATTAAATTCTATAATAAATGTGGAAAATAATAAAGTATAGGTACTTCTTTCAGTGCCTGAAACAAGATTCGACATGATTCAAGATCGACTAAATGATGGATATTTGAATATAATTTGCTCTGTTGAAGGAGTCTCTCCGAAGCCTGAACTTGTTATTTTAGTTGGTAACAGGTAATGGTTTAAATTTTTCTTCTAAGCTTATCGACAGCAAATTAAAACAATACAGTTTGTCGTAGTGGTGGGGATTAGTAAATGAATTATATATCGAAAAAAAACGTCAATTATCTGCAATTTTTATAGGTTTTAGTCAGTTTTGGCAACATTCGACTTGAGATGAGTTGTAATGATGATGGTGATGACATCGTTCAGAACACCCGCCAACAAAAGGTTCCATAGGTTTAATATATTATTAAAGTTGAAAAAATTTACTTTGTCAATATCTGCTCAATGAAATAAAACGATGTGTTTTACCTAGTTTAAAGAGCACTTCCCGTCCTCCCTCAATTGCGTGCAATATATCTGTCACCACTAATCCCACCACCACTACTACGCTAGGAAAGACACACCACCGATGACAATACGACACGTCTTTCGCCTCTATACGAGGCATCTTCAGGTGTAGTAGACACTACGGTGGCTGACCGCTAAGTGAGCGGTGAGCTTTTTTTGCGCCCAATGCAAGGCTATTATCCGGAAGCGGGGATACCACGGCAGCCGGCTGTGTTGTTATGTGGGACTCACTTTGAAGTAGTGCCTACCTACTAAACAACACCCGTGGGACTAGCATTGGCCTGTATGGCCTTTGTGCCGAATCGGAAGCGACCCCCTTTAGGGAAAAGGGGGCGCAGAGAGCAGCGAGCCAAAAAAAGTTGCTATTTGTAATATTCGTAGCGAGTGACCGCGTCATGCGATAAAATATGCGACCAATCTCCACCTGACATACGCAACGGCCTGCTATTAAATTAAAAACCGCTGCGAAACGCTCTTCTACCCTCCAACCACACAACCAATTGCTCATCACCGTGAAGGTGATGAACAATCATATCGCGAGGCTGTACGTTATTACAGAGCAGATTTAAAGATTTTTAAGAGAGGTGAGTTAGAAACATTTGTTTGTTCATTCAGCAGTGCAACTTTACTATTTTTAGTTTTTAATATCTTCAACTGCTCCAGCATACGCAGTCGCAGCCATTTATTACAAGTATGTAAGACTTTAAAGGAGTGTTTGTTGGTTTTTTTTTATTGGACAAGGTGACAAACGAGCACACAGTCCACCTGATGGAATGTGGTTGCTGTGGCCTATAGACATCTACATCTATCCTCGTTTGCGAATAAAAATGCAGATGCGTTGTCACCCGTGAGGACTAAGACGGAATGCCTCTTTTCCAGTAAAAAGGGTCTCCGGTTCTCTTCACTCACCATACGAAACACAGCAGTGTTAAGCTGCTATTTAACGCTGGTATTCTGCGAGAGTGTGGTCCTATCCCGGTGGAACTATACTATTGCCGCTACAACTATACTATTAATATAGATACAGCATGGCTCTACCACGTCTAAAACGTCTGGTTAGGTTGTGTCAAGTGTCCAAGAGATGTTTAGCAAAATGTGATTTATCGGGATTGCAATTCCTGTACGCGGCTAAATGCTCTTTGTAAAGTATCTCGAAGTTGCGACCGAAGAATTGAGGAAGTTCTTTTTTCGATGATGCAAAAGTGTGGTATCATCCGCATATCTGAGGTGTTAACACTTCCGCTTAAAATCCCCCCTCCCCCCCCTACCCGTCCTTCTAGGGCCCTTCTCATTATGAATTCCCTGTAGATTTTAAACAGGATAGGAGACAGAATATATCCCTGGCATACTACCTTTTCCGGCTTGAATGGTCCAGAAATAACATCATTGACTCTAACCATGGATTCGTCTTCTTGATACAGATTTGCAATCAATACTGTGAGATGGCAAAGTACGCCCATTTCCTGGAATATGTTCTATAAACAGTTCAAACTTACTCAGTTAAATGATTTAGAGTAGTCAATAAAGTACGTGAACACAGGTGTGTTGAACTCCCGGCTTATCTCAATTATTTGCCTCACGTTCACGATCTGTTCTTTTGTGCCCCGTCCTTTAACAAATCCCGCCTGTTCATTAGGTATTAGCTACTGTAGATAGGATTGTAATCTACTATTGAGTACATACAACCTTATCTTGCTCGCATGAGATATCAGATCCACCGATCGATAATTCTCACATATTCTCTCTCATATTATTCTTTTTTTGTGCAATGGGATCACTATGGATTTTTCCCAGTCACTGAGCCAAACCCCTGTATTTCATAACAGATTGCGTTGATCATGCATTATTTTTATGCCTTGTTCTCCAAGATGCTTTAGCTCTTTAGCAAAAATATTATCTCCTCCAGCTGCTTTCAAACAGCAACATTGGGCTGCTATTTCACGGTATTCTGTGTTGCCAATTCTTACAATAACCATTTTATAGCTATGCTATGCGATGCTCTACCACAATATAATATTAATCTAATATGTAGAAAACCTTTTTGTTAATAAAATTAAAAATCAAACTTAGTCTCAGTAAATAAATTTGATTTTGGCAATAGATCACGGACGTCTACCAATTAATGTGCCTACTGAACGTGTGAAATACATTTTGTACCTATATGCCCAGCATACGTCGTAAAATTTTGGTCGCTTAACATCGCTTTCAAACACTAAAACCCTTACGTCCCACGTCATGCACGGTCTGATGACTTTCATTTTGCTCCCGATATACAAAAGAACATTATTTTAAACGTAATTACAAGTATAATCTAAATATTGTTATTTAACAAATAATGAACTTTATGATTAAGTTGTTTGACATCAGATCTCAACATTGAAAAATAAAAGTATAACTGACTCATATACTTAGTAAATTTTTACATAATAAAAAGCTCTCAGACTGTAATTATTATTCTAATTTTTTTGTTCGACGACCTTTTTTGAAACTCAATCTATACAAATTATTGAAGTGTCTGTTTTTAATGTCAAAATTACAGCTATTTACTAAATGCTTATGAAAGGATATACGGTACTAATAACAGAAATACAATTTTTAAAGTTTTTATCTGTCTGTCTGTCTGTCCGTCTGTCTGTTTGTTCCAGCTAATCTCCAAAACGGCTGGATCGATTTTGATGGGATTTTCACTGGCAGATTGCTGATGTCACAAGGAGTAACTTAGGCTACGTTTATTTAGAAAAAGAATTAGGGTTCCGCGCAAAAAAATTTAAACTCCAAATAACACGCACGCAAATAACGATATTGGAATCTCTATGATGAATTGGAACGTTACGAGGCTGAGAAATTATCTTAATTGAATGCCGATAGAATTTTATGATGCCAAGTAACATTTACAAATCATTAACTTCGTTATCTATTGAAATTCTGACAAATTTAATGGTTGAAAAAAAAATATCACCTCCAGCCAGGGAATAAATACCACCTCGCTACGCAATGTGTTTTGTTTGTATAGGAATAAAATGTTTGTTTTATTATGTGTATAAAACTATCTTTAATCTGTGTGTTTGTTCCGTTCATATTTATGTGTCTATTTACTATCTGTGTAAAAGTGAAGAGATAACGAGAGCGAATAAAAGACGACGGCCGGAAGGCTTGTCGGAAGGCATAGAATAGAATAGAGTAGAATCATTTTAATTCAATAATAAGTTGGTGTTTTATTTTTTTGCGCGGAACTCTAATTCTTTTTCTAAAATAAAAGTAGCCTAAATTACTTCTTGTGACATCAGATATCTGCCAGTGAAAATCCCGTCAAAATGGGTCCAGCCGTTTCGGAGAGTAGCCGGAACAAACAGACAGACAGACGGACAGACAGACAGACAGACAGACAGACAAAAACTTTAAAAATTGTATTTATGTTATTAGTACCGTATATACCTTCATATGCATTTAGTTAAAAGCTGTAATTTTGACATTACAAACAGACACTTCAATTTTATTTATTTGTATATATAGATTAAAGTACATAATAGTTATTGAAGGACAATTTTTTTAATTTTACGACTGGTTCGCAAAAAAACCTCTGTCCTAGGAAGAACCAGTAAGAAAACCCTGCGCGACTTTGTTTTGAAAAAACATGTTTAGCAAGTTTGTAATGTCGAAATTACAGCTTTTTACTATATGCATATGAAAGTTTATACGGTACCTATAACAAACACACGATTTTAATATTTTTATCTGTCTGTCTTTTTGTCTGTCTGTCTGTTTGTTCCGGCTAATCTCCGAAACGAATGGACCGATTTTCACCGGACTTTCACTGGCAGATAGCTGATTTTATAAGTAACTTAGACTACTTTTATTTTGGTAAAATAATTAGGGTTTCGCGCAAAATATTAAATCCCATGAAATCCAATCGTAATAAATTACGCGCGGGCGAAGTCGCGAGGAACAGCTAGTATACAATATAATATTTTCTACAATTGTTATGAAAACATTTAGAAACAGCATGGTAGCGATCACCTCAATAGAGGACAGACGACGTTAAGCTGTAGTTTATTGATTATTTTACTGTTAATATCAATACGATATTTGCAAAAAAGTTGACTGATTAAATCTGTTCATATATTTCATTTGTAACACACTGTTTTATTGAGATCAAATAACTCGAGTCTGTAGCGTTGGTTGGTAAACTTTGACTGTCCAGAAGTCTGGTAAATGGTGCCATTGGACATATTACAGAATACAGATATCATATGGCGTAGCTTCCAGAAAGCACAAATGCATGCTATTGACATACCATCCGTCCATATAGACTTCGGTAAAGACGGTGTTCATCTCAATAAATCCAAGGCTGTACATTGCCATCACCATTACAGTCTTTCATAAGTCCATTTCTGAACATAGGCCTCCCCCAAGGAATGCCACAAAATGCGGATTAGTAAGCTGAAGTGGCAGTGGGCCGGCCATATAGCTCGAAGAACCGACAACCCATGAGGAAGAAAGATTCTTGAGTGGCAGCCTCGTACCAGTGGGCGAAGTATAGGCCGACCCCCCACGAGATGGAGTGACGAGCTGGTGAGACATGCAGGAAGTCGATGGATGCAGGTGGCTTAGGACCGTGCTTTGTGGCATTCCTTGGGGGAGGCCTAAGGCTGTACAATTTCCAGCAAAATATAATCACGGCAGTGCAGAACGAAGAATGCCGCCAATTATATTATGTTGGGCTTGTACAGTACACAAAATGCAGTAGGGTAGTACTTTCGACCATGCCGTTATATACTTAGGTTCGAAGCTCTTCGCTGCTGATCAAGCATACGTGGCCTTAAGTAGGGTAATATCATTAGAATGTTTCCTTATTGAAGAGCTAGACTGTTCGAAATTAACCGACAAACGACCTTGCAACAATGATACCTTGAATGAGATGATCAGACTGAGAAACATGTCCAGCGATAACTAAAAAGTAAAAAATAAATTAAAAGTAAAGAAAACTTTGTTTAAAACAAGCTTTTTTTTATAGGATAAGGGTGACAAACGAGCACACAGTCCACCTGATGGTAAGTGGTTGCTGCGGCCCATAGACATCTACATCTATCTCTATTACAATTCAAAATGTAGATGCGTTGTCACCCGTGAGGACTTAGATGGAATGCCTCATTTACAGTAAAAAGGGCCTCCGGCCACCTGCACTCACCAAGCGAAACGCAGAGGTGAACCTCTACTTCACGCTGGTTTTCTGTGAGGTCGTGGTACCACCCCGGTTCGAGCCGGCCCATCCATGCGACAGCAAAAGCTGCCGCGTGGCTCTACCACTGTATATTAAATGCGCCAAAATGAATAAAATAAACTTTTTTTTTAAACTTTTACTATCACCGTATACCGTCATCACAAAATTTATTAGTTTTTAAATTTAAATTTTTTAAATTTGTTTTTTTTTTATTATTAATTTTTAATTAATTTAAATTATTTTATTTCATATAAAAGCTTGTCGCGAGATTTACCTGTGTAAATAAACAGGATCTGATTGATTTTAATTTTTAAAATTTTCAAACTAAGTAAATACGAGTAAAGGCGGCTCTTCACGTTGGCCAATATACTGGCGAATGTGTTGGCCAATAACGATGGCCATCGTATAGAGCGGGTGTTTATGCTTACGTTGGTATGTATTGGAATGATGGCCCACAAGTTGGCGCGAGATCCGTGTGGTGTCGGTTTTTTTACAAAATATCAAAGAGTTGTGGCAGAATATTGGCCGCCTCGTCCACACGTTAGGCGCACGTTCAGTTTGCTACGAACTCCCAGAGTGATCGCACGCACCTGATTTAAATTTTATATGCACGCATCGTAGCTAGTGTCTACGTAGTGGCAGTAGCAATGACCGAAGAAAAAACTTTTCGCTTTATAGAGCCCTACCAAGCCGAAAACTGTTTGTGAAACACAAGTCTTTCAAGCCTTTTTTTAAAAAAACGTTACTCCCACATTATGAAGATCTCCTGTATCGTGGAGGTATTTTCAAACATAAATTGCATAAGGACAAACATCCAGACCCGGAGCAATTATTTGCAGGCCATACAAATTCTTGTTCCGAGCGGGATTCGAACCTGCGGCCCCCAGCGCAGCAACTCATTGCTAAGGCACTACGCCACGAAGCCGACAAGAAATAAAATTTCTTTTTTTCCATTTCTTTTTGATCACCCTTTTCTTATTTACATTCACTTTGTAGTGGTATGCTGTGAATACATAAACTGCAGCAGAAATAAAATTCGTCCGTACATTGACCTGAACCGAAGCAAACTGAACGACCTTCCAACGTGTGGACGCGATCACAAATTCTTGGCCAATATCTCTGCCAACACATTCGCCACTATGTTGGCCAACGTGAAGCGCCGCCATAAATAGAAATGAGTAGAAACTTAAATCTCGCGACAAGCTTTAAATACATTTAGTCGCATATAATATGTTTAGGCACCATATCAGGAAGAAAGAAAGACCAAACTTTGAAAAACCCCAACCCATAGAATAGGCTGCGTTTTGAAAAAGATAATACAAAACGCTTTTAAGTACCTTAGGTACTTAAAAGCGTATACTACTAATTATTCAAAAACTCTCTATTTTGCATAAAATAATTTGAATTTAGGTCCTTGAAGATCAAGGCATCCCAATAACTTCATTGATTAATTAAAAGATATCTATAAAAACACAATCTGAATTAAACTATACCAAATAGGTCCGGTCCACCCACAAAAATATGTAGAGGCTTTAAACAAGGCGACTCTCTATGATCAGATATTTATTGCTTAAAAAAGCTTCCCAAAAATATAAAAATTAATAGTACATATACATAGATAACTCTAGTATATAAAAAAAATGTTGCAGTAACTAAACGTAAAAATGTATGTTTTTCATTTTTATGATATCAAAAACTTAAGTTGTCACCACAAATTTTATTTTCAAGTTAACCACAAGTTGCATCTGACTGGGTTCAGTGAAATAAATATTTGTGTTTAAAATGTAAAAAAAGATCTGTAAAGTACAGTCAGACCGTTTTTGTTACGTTTGTCAGGAACTTTTTATTTCTAAGAAAGGATGTCCCTGAACGGAATCACTCAAAGAAGCATATTTTTTAAATATCAGTTTCTCACCAGGACAAAACATGGGTTCAGGGAAGCAGATCTTTGGATTTCAATATGCCAATAATATCAAGGGAACCATCCAACCACTAAAATAATTGTTACTTTTGTCTTACAAACACATTTGGTTTTAACCACAAGAAGAAAAATAAAATTATATATCCAAAAGGCCCTTCGGTTACTAAGCCCGTCTATAGTTCAGACAAACAGCAAGTTCCAGAATCTCCTGGTTGTTCCAGCGAAACATTGACGACTAACACGGAATTTAAAGAAGTTCGAAATTCAAAGTCAAAATTCAGGTGAATTATTTCATGTTGATGAAGAACCACAGATGATAACTCAAGTCTGAATTCAGTGATTTAGTCAGAGATTTACAACTGTCTAAGTCCAGAGCTGAATTACTAGGTTCAGACTGCAACAATGAAGGTTACTTGATCCCACCACCAAGCGTTACTATGTACCGTAAACGAAGTGAACAAACAGTCTTTCGGATACTGAAAGGTCTGCTTGAAATTCATTACGACTTGTTATCCAAGGGTTTTTAGGCAAAACAAAAATGAAATGATGAATGAGTTAGTTACTAATTTATTTCATAATTTTCAACAAATAGGTGTAAACATATCTCTGAAAATTCATATCTTCAATCGCACCTCGATTTCTTCCCTGAAAACCTTGGGCTCTGTTGGCAACGAACACGGAGAGGATTTTCACTAGAATCTTAACTTTTACGAGCAACATAGTCATGGATACCAGGACGAAGCTTTGTTAGGTGATTATTGCTGGTTTATAATAATAGACACAGATACAAATAAATACAAAAAAGCTAAGGCAACTCATTTTTTTATTTTTTATTTTTATATTTTTGTAAGCATTTCTAGGTAAATAAAAAATAATTTACTTTGAAAACATGTCGTGTTGGATTATTTTCGTATTGTTTTTTTTAACTCAGTGTATCTTAATTGTTAACAAAGAATACTTTTCATTTCAAGGACAAAAACCATGTTAACTAATGTAATAGATTTACATCAATGGGAAACGCTATAAATCTTTTATTAATTAATTTGATTTTTAGCTTTTTTATTCGAGTTCAAAAAGTATGTTATTAATTTGACTATGTTTTATTGTTGTTTTTTTTTTTAAATTCTAATACTGTTTTTCCGCCGTATGATTACGGCTTTAGAGTATTGATCATCTCATTTCACACCACGGTACACCTTGGGTGTCGTAATAGTAGATTTTGGTAAAAGCCAGAAAAATCTTGCTAACTCTGATGATAGCTGGCAGTATACCATTCCGTTCACGTCGGAAATAAAATACCCGAGCCAACGACACGGCGCAGTATCATAGGTGCGAGATGTTTGCATCTGCGGTCGCTAATCCCAGGCGGATTAGTGATCGCAGATGCAGATGCAGCGTTCCAGGCTTAGGTTCCGCCATAGACTTTCACTGGCCGGTTAAAAAGGATTTTTATTTTTTATTTTGTTGCTGTACGTTTCAAAAACAATAGATTTATTTTATGCTAACGCGGTTTGAACCGCCTCGCCGGGAATTACTTAAAATACAACATTTTTAAATTAAACTAAAATGTGTTATAAACTGTTATAGTAACAACACGTGTACTTACTTCATACGCCACTTATTCTTACGTACTATCGTCTTAAACTATCTTTAAACTACACAGATGTAAACTAATTTAACTATCAAAGAAACTGTACGAGTCGCAAACTGTAGCCCATACAGTTACCGATAATAGTTATTAAAGAAAACGAAAGAGTAAACAGTGATTCGACATAGATATAAGTCGGGTGCATTGATAATAATGATTGGTTTATTTTTTTTGACTGCCTCGCTGGCACAGTAGCCGTAAACGCGATTGATGGTTAAGACGTCCCGGATTCGAATTCCGGGTCGGGTCAATTTCAGTTACTGGGTTTTTCTTACAAGAAATTCTCAGTAGTAATCCGGATTCAGAAATTTGGCTTTGTTTCACCCCCGTGCCTCAGAGAGCAAGTAAAGCAAATGGATCTGCTGCTGACCCCTCTCCGGTCGTGTCGCCTTACCGTCCCATCGGACTATGAGAGTGCACGCATACACTTGGGTACATCCTGTCCTGCGCAGATAGTTAGTCTATGTGAAGACTTTTCACCGTTACCGATATTCGGTATGGGGGACAACATTATTATTATTATATTTTCTTGTTAACAATGACATTTAAGATGTCATATCAGAGCTTTATTTATATTAATACAGCATATTACGTGTAATATTTATTTAAATAGATTTATGTGATAATTTTTCTCCATATCACATAATATGTACATAATTAAAATAAGTTTTCATCATTTGTCAAACTAAACTAAACTAACGTAATTTTACAGGCCGTTAAACGCAAAATCTTCAATCAAGAATTTTGAGGGCCGGTACACGGCACTTGCTAGCACCGTCATAAGAATCGAATCTCTACCGCCCACGGTAGAAATCCTGTGTGATATGCAAGTGCCCTTAGCAAATTATTTTAGTAGAAAGAGGGAAATATTCTACAGAGGTAGGTTATGTTAAGTTATAGAATCTTTGTAACATAGTATTTTGTCAGATACTTGAAATTACCGTTGACTATGTCAAAACTAACATTTTATGCAAACGCACTACTAGATTTTCGGATTTAGATTTGTTATGGTTATTTTTGTGTTTTTTTTTACCAAAAAGCTAACAGTGAAAGTGATGGTAAGTGGCTACTGCAGCTGCAGTCAACTTCAAGCACGTGCTCTTAGTAATCCACATCTTGATACAAACCTCCTGTCATTTCTGAGGGTTATATCCATAAACCTCGAATTTGTGTAATTTAAAAAAAAAATTAAAATATTTAAAACGCATCACGCAACCAATAGCGTTTGTCGTTCCTTTTTTGTTTTCTTCTTTATTTTCTTTTTTTTTTAGCGTGCAGTTTGTTCCCGGTCAGTATGTTTATAGGTACCTACAGCAATAGTTAAAAAATTAATTTGCAGTCACAAACGATAACATGGTGAAATTAATCCGCCGCGTTGCCCAATGTGTGTTGGCGGTCTTCAGTTATCCTCAAAATATGTTTTTTCTTAGATATGCACTTGAGCTATCATGGCTAACTCGCCTTACTATTTTTATGTATTGTTTTAAAATATTATTTATTTTATTTCTAGAGCCACCATCAACGCTGCCAGATACATTCATCTCGCCACATATTTCTCCCGACGAAGGTGAATTTTAATTATTTTATATTTTAGAACGAATCTATTAGAACTCATTTATTTTACAATATTTTAACACCTTTGGAATAAAACTAATCTTATTGATCACGTAACTTTTCTTATTGGGCTGGGGGTTTTGCATTCTGATGACATAGCTAATGAAGCCTACATTCAACTTTAAATTATTAACGAAACGTTTGGAATTAAAAAAGTTAAAGTAAAGCTCGATGAAATCCAAAAAAAATTGTTTTATTCCATGTGTAGTATTAGCGTAAATCTAAGAAATCATTATTAGACCTTTGTTCAGTGAGGAGTTCTAATGATAAAGATAATGATGATGATTAACATTACATAAATTGTACATATTATTTTGTTTTATAAAGACGGGACACTTACGTTTCCTTAAAATTTTCCTTTTTTACATTTATTAAAAACTTACCAAGAAAAGCATTCAGAATTAAATTAGGCCATTAATAGAATAACTTTTTTAATTTTCAGGTCCCGCAGTTTCCGCTACTCCAGTATTGATTATTGTATCAATAGCGATGTGTTATATATTACAATCTAGATGAAAGTTTTCCCTTTATTTTCCCTTTATAAGTTTAAATAATTTATTTTAAAATTTCATTGAACAAGTAAAGTAAAGAAAAGAATAAGTGTTGGCATCCAATTATAAATTGGTTTATGATGAGTTAAAATATAAAAATAATACATGTTATATTATGTATATGTACTCCTTCAATGGACATGTATAATTGTTACTTAAGATAAATAATACGTTTAAGAAATACTTGTTATATAATATTTCATATTATATTATTATCTAGTCATAATGGATAGATTAAAATATTTGAATATAATGTGTAATATATGTGTTTTAATTAAGCTCTGTCTAACCCAAGGCTATTAATTGTGGATTGTTCGCCCACGATGAGATTAAAGGAGTCCAAACGTTTTATTCAAGGAGAACGACTGGCCTGAGGTGGCTGTTGATTGGACTTGCTGAGTTTTTTTGTTTTTTTTTTATAGGATAAGTGTGACAAACGAGCACACAGTCCACCTGATGGTAAGTGGTTGCTGCGGCCCATAGACATCTACATCTATCCTCGTTTGCGAATCAAAATGCAGATGCGTTGCCACCCGTGAGGACTAAGATGGAATGCCTCATTTCCAGTAAAAAGGGCCTCCGGCCACCTGCACTCACCAAGCGAAACGCAGAGGTAAACCTCTACTTCACGCTGGTATTTTGTGAGGTCGTGGTACCACCCCGGTTCGAGCCGGCCCATCCGTGCGACAGCAAATGCCGCCACTTGGCTCTACCACTGTTAAAAAGTCTGAGTCCTCTCCGGATGCGATGGACTACGACGAAAGGACAATCATTTCGCTAACCAAATACGCGCATTCTCTTTCAAGGCCGCACCACTGATACGGAGGTGGTGGGGTCGCGGGGGAGAAGATTGTCAGTATTAAGATGCATCCCTTTCTCCGCCGGTATTTGCATGAGACATATATAGTCAAGAACTGACAAAATAACTTGTTACATGTAACTTTATAGCCTAAGTTTGCAAAAGGTTGAGATAAGGGCGAAAATAATGAAAAAAAATTCTCCAAATAGCAACCTCATCGGCACGCAATACACTCTGGTGATTAACTGAAACAGCATTATCAATGCGAGGCTTTCGGCTCTGAGCTAATCATTCCGCCTGCCCAACACGGTGAATAAGAGATGGCATTAGGCTGGATTGAGCCATATGGACGCCCCTAGACAATGCAACTTTCGGACCCCTCTCCCTTTTTTTACTTCTTATATCACGAAAAAAATGCTTGTTCCTAAGATCGTGGGGTTACTGGGTGATGTGGGTCCATAACTAATGGCCAAATCAGCCTTTAAGTTCATCCAGTTGTAATAGCATGGTGATTGAGCAATACTTGCAGTTGATGTTTTTCTGCCAGCTTGTTGTTCAAAATGTTTTTGTCCTGCATTGGAATTGAAAAAGGTCGTTGACGTGATATAAATTATTAACAGAAAATACCTGCAAATTGTTTTTTTATAAACGATTTTTTTTTACAGATATATATGAGTTAACTCTATAGACGAGTTTAGGTTGAAGTCGTTTTGTTGGAAGATTAAGATTTGTACCGAACATAGATTTCCCATGAGATACGTATTTTACATTAAGCGAAGCCGCAGGTACATTATATGACCCGCAGGATTGTAATACAAATTTGGGAAGCTTAAGGATCTTTTTAGAATGTACTTGTTAGTTTTTAATTTTCTTCCTGTCGATGTTGGCCATAGCAACTATTTACCTTCAGGTGAATTTCACGCTCGTTTTTCATCCTATAAAAAAGCATGTCAAAAGTCCACTGCTGTACATAGTCCAAGTAAATCACAAGGAGTTATGGTTTGCCTCATAAGGGAGATTTTGCGATAGTTGCCACGCGAAGGAGACGCGTTACCAGGCGCATTTTTTAGTATTTTGTGTTGATATCAGGAAGATGTGCAGCCCATCTTCTTTTTCAGTTTCCCCCTGCCGCCTCTATTGACGCATATGGCATGATATAAAGTAGTGCGCGTATATGTTTGATGAAAATTATTATATAAATTTCCAGAAAACCACTGTTATCTGTAGTATTACATCGTGTTCGACTAAAGGTTTGTTTTTTGAAATAATGTCCAATCCAGTCCTTTCGGACACGATATACTATCCTATGAATAGAAACCCGACTTCGGCTGCTACTGTCTCTGATTGACGCCGTGCAATTTTGAAACCGCATATTGCGATAGTTGTTCATTCATTCGTGTGTTAGAATAATCGTTCGAAAACCTGAAGTTTTATATTTCTAGGAAATAACAATTTTTCTACGTGGTAGAGCAATGCTGCAGCTATATTAGTAGTGTAGTTGTAGAGCGAATGGGTCGGCTCGACCGGGGAAGGACCACGCTCTCACAGAATACCAGCGTAAAATAGCGGCTTAATGCTGCTGTGTTTCGTATGGTGAGTGTAGAGAAACGGAGACCCATTTTTACTGGAAAAGAGGCATTCCTTCTTAATCCTTGTTATATATATATATATATATATATACTAGCTGACCAGGCAGACGTTGTTCTGCCCTTTCCGAACGACCATTTAGTTTCCCAAAAAAAACTCCTGAAATTAGCAATAAAAAAATTGAGGGTCACTTATCGGGATAAAAACTATCCTATCTCTCAAGTTGACCAAACTGCACACAGTCTGCAAAATTTTTTTGAAATCGTTTCTATCTGTTGAATACTTACGGCAACACGTGGTGGTTATACTACTAAATTGTAACTTGTATTAAATATATATATATATATATATATATATATATTTAATACAAGTGGTGGTGGTGGTTATACTACTAAATTGTAACTTGTATTAAATATATATATATATATATAACAAGGATTAAGAAGGAATGCCTCTTTTCCAGTAAAATGGGTCTCCGTTTCTCTACACTCACCATACGAAACACAGCAGCATTAAGCCGCTATTTTACGCTGGTATTCTGTGAGAGCGTGGTTCTTCCCCGGTCGAGCCGACCCATTCGCTCTACAACTACACTACTAATATAGCTGCAGCATTGCTCTACCACGTAGAAAAATTGTTATTTCCTAGAAATATAAAACTTCAGGTTTTCGAACGATTATTCTAACACACGAATGAATGAACAACTATCGCAATATGCGGTTTCAAAATTGCACGGCGTCAATCAGAGACAGTAGCAGCCGAAGTCGGGTTTCTATTCATAGGATAGTATATCGTGTCCGAAAGGACTGGATTGGACATTATTTCAAAAAACAAACCTTTAGTCGAACACGATGTAATACTACAGATAACAGTGGTTTCTGGAAATTTATATAATTATTATGTGAAAAAAACCAGCCAAAGAAAATAAAAAGCCTTTATATAGATCAAAAAAGTGCTATTTCGCAGCTCAATCATCATCATTACAATAATCATAATAGCTTATCAAAGTTCACTCACATAAATAACCTTATGGGCCTTATATGCCTATATATTTACCGTAGTTGAAACATTATGCAGGCGGTAAGGGAGCCGTAGTTTTTTATTGTTTGGAGTTTTTATCAGGTCCATCGACTGTTTAAGTTATCCTCTGTCGTTTCTTATGCCAGCCAAGGCACGCTATGGGGTAGCAAATATTCTTATGCCACCTTAGTTCTTATCAGAAAGTTCATCATTAATAGAACATGAGATGTGAAACTATGTTTATGCTAAAAGCACTGTTTCCCATTGCAGTTTTTTGTACTTTTCATCAAACATATACGCGCACTACTTTATATCATGCCATATGCGTCAATAGAGGCGGCAGGGGGAAACTGAAAAAGAAGATGGGCTGCACATCTTCCTGATATCAACACAAAATACTAAAAAATGCGCCTGGTAACGCGTCTCCTTCGCGTGGCAACTATCGCAAAATCTCCCTTATGAGGTAAACCATAACTCCTTGTGATTTACTTGGACTATGTACAGCAGTGGACTTTTGACATGCTTTTTTATAGGATGAAAAACGAGCGTGAAATTCACCTGAAGGTAAATAGTTGCTATGGCCAACATCGACAGGAAGAAAATTAAAAACTAACAGGTACATTCTAAAAAGATCCTTAAGCTTCCCAAATTTGTATTACAATCCTGCGGGTCATATAATGTACCTGCGGCTTCGCTTAATGTAAAATACGTATCTCATGGGAAATCTATGTTCGGTACAAATCTTAATCTTCCAACAAAACGACTTCAACCTAAACTCGTCTATAGAGTTAACTCATATATATCTGTAAAAAAAATCGTTTATAAAAAAACAATTTGCAGGTATTTTCTGTTAATAATTTATATCACGTCAACGACCTTTTTCAATTCGAATGCAGGACAAAAACATTTTGAACAACAAGCTGGCAGAAAAACATCAACTGCAAGTATTGCTCAATCACCATGCTATTACAACTGGATGAACTTAAAGGCTGATTTGGCCATTAGTTATGGACCCACATCACCCAGTAACCCCACGATCTTAGGAACAAGCATTTTTTTCGTGATATAAGAAGTAAAAAAAAGGGAGAGGGGTCCGAAAGTTGCATTGTCTAGGGGCGTCCATATGGCTCAATCCAGCCTAATGCCATCTCTTATTCACCGTGTTGGGCAGGCGGAATGATTAGCTCAGAGCCAGCCGAAAGCCTCGCATTGATAATGCTGTTTCAGTTAATCACCAGAGTGTATTGCGTGCCGATGAGGTTGCTATTTGGAGAATTTTTTTTCATTATTTTCGCCCTTATCTCAACCTTTTGCAAACTTAGGCTATAAAGTTACATGTAACAAGTTATTTTGTCAGTTCTTGACTATATATGTCTCATGCAAATACCGGCGGAGAAAGGGATGCATCTTAATACTGACAATCTTCTCCCCCGCGACCCCACCACCTCCGTATCAGTGGTATATATATATATATATATATATATATATATATATATATATATATATATATATATATATACATTTTTCAAATGATCATCACATATATGATAAATAGTTTAGAAGTTATGAGGGAACATTTATGACATACATAGTACCTGGATATGTACTATGTATGTTCTACTATGGTATATATGCACGTGTGTGTATAGACTGGTATGTATGTATATACATACATACCGGTCAAATTAAAAACCCTCGGTCGGGTATTAAAACAAAGTACGTATAATATATAAAATAACTTATTTCCTTTCTTAGCACGTCGGAGCATATACTAGCTCTAGCATTTTGTGTAACTATCGCGTGGATTTCTATTTTCAGCAATCAGACACTATTCAAACTTGAGAAACGAATTGAATTTTATGCGAAAATATTCAATATGTATTCATTATGTGTATATGTATATGTACACTAATGTGTACATTCCATTAACTTAAATTTAAAAAAAATCAGAGTCTCCTTACAATGCTAATTAAAATATATTACATAAAAAGTAAAAAAATATAAAAATGATATATTTCTTTTGCTTTATAGAAAAATGAATTCGCATACAAGGAACTATATGAGTCAATTCCTTCCTCTCTCTTCCACTACCGGACAACCAGATATATTTTGCGGATCTAGATATATCCCTTTGTTGTTGCCACATTATGTATTAAAAACAAAATACTTGTCTTTGTAGTCCATTAAGTGTAAAATGTATAAGAGGAATAGTTTAGAGACCTGTCTTTCAATGACGACCACTTAAATGAAAGACTGAATAGGCTTCCGTTATAATAAGACAATATGCTTTACACCTCTTTCTTCTACACCGCTTCCTATTCTCAGGTTGGATATAAGTAAAACTATAATTTTTCTTACAACTATCAACGCTGTGAACATTGCTAATATTATCTTTAACAACTCCTAGAAAGCTTAAAATGTTTGTATTAGGAGTGGTTCACGATAGTAGTCGAATTCGAACCCACGAACTTTTGAGTTCGTGGTTCGCACCCTGGCATTAGGCTACCGTTGCTTACATTATTTATAACTAAAATAATTGCCAAGTGTCTATAACAAGTGCGAGTCGCACTCGTGCACCGAGGTTTCCGAACAATCCGTAGGTATAAGTTTAAAAATGATTAAAAATATTTTTATTATATGATGTAACTAATAATTTATGCTTTTCGCAATTTTTCCTTTATCTGTGCTATAATACGTTGCTTCGTACATTTGAAGATTCTGAGTTCACGGGAAGTACCGTGTAGGTTTTTAATTCCCTTGCAAATGTCGAAAATTTGCGGCGTAAACGGCTGTATCTTTTGATTGCTTAGGCTTAGAAGTTTGATTTTCATAGCTCCAAGGGACAGTAGACTTGAGTATTTGATATGAATTTCAGCTTGATACCTCTACGCGTTCCTGAGAAAAAGGGTCTTGACAGACTGACAGACAGAGAGACAGACGGACAACAAAGTAATCCTATCAGGTTCCGTTTTTTCCTTTTGAGGTACGGAACCCTAAAAATAAATTTTTGTCACCGAAGTCACATACTATGAAATATGTAGGGACGTTACTTCCCTATATATTGATTTCCTGGTCCTTTTACATTTATAGATTAAAGGAAAATACATTTTATAAGCTTTACCTAGGACCATTTAAATAAATTTGAATTCTTGTAATTAATTTAGACTTCAGTCATGTGTAAATAAGAATTCCTCCTTAATTTTGCGAAGTGTTCGCTATCCTCAAGAATTCTTTGCTTAATTAAGAACGCTCTTTCTATATAATGGAAGACGTGGATTTTAAAACAAAGGGTTGATGGCGGTTAAAATATATTATTGCATACCTTAAGCGAAAGCGCAAGGTATGTTCTACTATCGCCTAAAATTAAGATTCCAACATTTCATCGAATATATATCATACATATAAATGATATTAAAAGCACATTGTTAGAAAGATAAATGATTGTTGAACTTATTAATAATTTTTTTAAATCGATCAATTGCTATTTTTAAATAAAAGTAAGGGTTTTGGTGGCTTATGGTGTGGATTTATCATGTCCCTGTGGCTTGTAAACACGAGTACTTTTGAAAATATCAATTGTTTAACTCAATCTATTTTTTAATCTCTTCATCTATCATGTGGGTATCATATCTATCATGTGGGTATCATGTGGGTGGTATCTCATCAAATTTTCGTTGATTTGGTAGCCTCGTATATAAATTATTTCTGTAAATGGGGAGCTACAGCCACAGAGTAGTTTAGTTCGGCTCATAGATAAATATATATGTAGCAAGCTAGTTTCAGTCGCCGTCGTGAGTGGACATTGTTTCGGTTGTTTCCAGCGGCTCAAAAAGGTCGCTGTACAAATACACAATATTCGAATAACCAAATTTCTTATATACCTGATTATAATAATAATAAGAGATTTTTTTATTACAATATTTAAAAGCACAAAATAAATAATAGTAGTACGTACTAAAAGTAAGTAGTATAATTTTTTTTTGTCATGGGTGTTATTTTCATGGTTTTCGAGAGAGTTGAAGCCGATAGGGTTGTCGAAATGTAAATCCAAGGTGGCGGCTGCAATGGGTATCAATTTTCTCATCATGGGTGTCATTTTCATGGTTTTCGAGGGTGTTGAAGCTGACAGTGCTGTCGAAATGTAAATCCAAGATAGCGGCTGAATTAGGTACCAATTTTTTCATCATGGGTGTCATTTTCATAGTTTTCGAGGGTGTTGAAGCCGATAGTGCAGTCGAAATGTAAATTCAAGATGGCGGCTGAAGTTGGTACCAATTTTTTCATCATGGGTGTCATTTTCATGGTTTTTGAGGGTGTTGAAGCCGATAGTGCTATTGAAATGTAAATCTAAGATGGGGGCTGCAATAGATATAAATTTTTCCTCGTGGATGTCATTTTAATGGTTTTCGAGGGTGTTGAATCCGATAGTGCTGTGGAAATGTAAATCCAAGATGGCGGCTGAAGTAGGTACCAATTTTTTCATCTTGGGTGTCATTTTCATGGTTTTCGAGAGTGTTGAATCCGATAGTGCTGTCGAAATGTAAATCCAAGATGGCGTCTGCAATAGGTATCAATTTTTTCATCATGGGTGTCACTTTCATGGTTTTTGAGGATGTTGAAGCCGATAGTGCTGTCGAAATGTATTTAAACTACTTTAAAAATTCCGTTTAATCATGTTATACGTAATTTTTTTAATGCGCTTAAGGTATGCCTTATTGGATTTACCAATATATTTTGATTTAATTTTATCACAAAGAAAGATGCTGTCTTAATGCGGTTGAATATTTTTATTTGGAATTAATTTGATTCCTTCTCATATTGATAGGGGCCCATTTCAAGTATTGTTCTTTTCATCTTTGTTACCATCATCATTATAGATCAAAAGTTCACTGCTGAATATAAGCCTACATTCGTTCTACACATATAATTTTACATAGTTGTTACGCTTGGCGGGCGAGTTAGCATCCTTAATTTTTTTATTTTCTTTAAGTTAAAAACGTAACGTAACAACGTTAATTGAAAAACGTTGCTGCTCAACTACTGGCTTGTTTCCTTGTATTTTCTCTTACGACACTCTTGGGACGATTATAGGAAGTTGATATTCTTACACCGCAACTACACAGTTTAGTGAACTTTAACAGGCCATTAAATCAGACAAAGAATAATTTGTCGATAGAAAGGGCTCAGGGGTCACGTCTTAGCTCGCCGTCCGTCCGTCTAACGACGACAGGCCGTATCGTAGGCGCGTTTTGTTCCACGCGCGCCTCAAAGAGCTGTCAGCAGCGTGAAGGGGCCCGCAAGGGCCGACGCCTGCTGGGGCTGCGGGCTGTTCGAAAGAGATACCGCGGCTCCGGAACGTAAGGGCACTGAAGGAACACGGATGGTTTTTAGTCAGTAAAAGTCTGACACTCCCTTCCGCTCCACCCAGAGCGAAAGGCGTCATTTGATGATTTTCCATCCGCAAAAAAAAAAGGGGTCACGTCTTTATCAGCAAATTGATTATTAATTCAGGATTGATGTAGATGCAGGGCCACAACATCAACGTACCATCAGGTGGAATGTATGCTCGTTTGACACCCTTATTATGTAAAAAGGACAGCCTTTCTGAGCGATTATCTTAAATATTTTTTTTAGTAAAACTTTTATTTTTATTTTTCATCGTTCATCGTTATTTTTCATCGTCATTATCATTTGTTTCTTTACGAAAGGATTGTAGTGTTAGAATATCTTCATAATATTATTTAAATTTACCTACAAAATATATTCCGAGAATGTGTGAAGTTCATCAATTTTTACTGAAGCATTATGGCTTCTCCTCACGGCGACAAATCCATTGTATTGAAATTGTTGCTAAAGATTTAGTTCACCGTTAAAATCTGCACTTCACATAAATTACTTTAGTTCCTCTGTACACACTTCTTCTATTCTGAAACTAGGATATAATTTAATATATGTTTTATCTTAAACTTATTATTATATACTAACGACCCGCCGTGGATTCATCTGAATAGTATATATTAACGTGGTGTTATGTAGATTCAAGATAATCAAAGACCATATTTGGGGAAGGCAAAATTCCTCAAAACAATAACTGATCGCGGCAAACTGAGCACCAAGAACAAGGCACCTGCCACACTATCCGTGAATTTTTGCAACATCAGAAGACTTCACTCGAACCTTAACCCTGTCCACTACCAATTCGAGACGGCGAAACCGGCCTTGCTCTTTCTGATCGAGACGCAGGTGTCCTCTCAAGCTGATTCTTCGTATCTATCCTACCCGGGGGTAAAAAATTGAAACACTCCTTTATGCCTCGGGCTGGAGTTTGCATATACGTCAGAGAGGAAATCTGTTTTCGACACCTCGGCAGTCTTGAACGTTCGGACTAGGGATGTCCGATCTGAATAGATTTCCTGAAAGGTCGATTCACGGCCATACAATCTACCGATTTTTGAATCGATTCAAGGGAATGTGATCTTCACCCAGATCTAATCGTATTCCTATAAGATTGTATGAAAAAATCGCATCAACTAATACCTAAACACCAACCGAACCGTAACGTACTAACGTACGAACCGATCTCTGCATACCTATCGTATTGGAGAGGAGGGAAAAGAATAACTAAAACAAAATAAGAATACCTACTTACACGTTGAATGAGAGTAGCTTTGAGTTACATCAAAAGCGGTAATGTATGAAATATGAAGGTAGGTATGATAATATTTTGTTTATTTTATTATCGGGTACCTATGTTAGTGTTCTATGATCTTTTATTCTATGTATTATTGCGTCGCCATATCGAGTGAAGTGCAGTTTCGTGATCACATCGAAGAGAAGGCTAAACTGGTCTCTAAAAAGCTTGGCGTGCTCAGCTGAGCGGGACAGTATTTTGTGCCGTCACACCACCTGCAACTTAACAAGACGCAGGTTCGGCCTCACACGGAATACTGTTCCATCTCTGGGCTTGGGCTCCCCAGTACCTGCTCCTTCCACTTGACCGCATCCAGCGCAGAGCGGCTCGGATAGTCGACGACCGAGTCCTTTCCAACCGGCTCGATTCACTGGAGCTGCGAAGAGATTTTGCATCCCTTGCATTTATTTTCGCTTTTACCTCGGGGAGTGCTCTGAGGAATTGTTCGAATTAATTTCAACCACCAAATTTCACGAACGCACATCGCGGCGAAACTCCCGATTTCATCCACACCATCTCAATGCTTGGCGGTCCACCACTGTACGTTTCACTAGGAGTTTTCTTCTGCTCTCTGTCTTTTCTATGGACCTTCAAGAAAAGAACTTACTCTTTTTTTAAAGGCCGGCAAAACACCTGCAATTCCCTTGGTGTTACAGTTGTTCATGGGCGACGGTAGTAAATTATCATCAGGTGAGCGGTATGCTCCTTTGTCCCCTCTCCTATTAAAAAAAATCGTAATACTGGGAATCCACCAATAGTGATTACGGAAATTTTTCCCATTAATAGAGAAGGCCCATATTCAATAAAAGGATACAAGCCCAAGAACATACTTATTCATCATAATCATCGTGGTTGTCGTAAAATTTTATCAAAAGCTACTGCAGCATTTTTTTAACTATTTTAACATTTAACAGAAAGATACTACTTCCATCGCCTGTAACAGTATGCCTCTATTAACTACAGGTTCCTAAATAAATAAAGAGAAAAAAAAAAAACTACAGGTAGTGAGGAATAAGATACTTACGTTACATAATTTTATTTTATATTATTATACAGCTTTTTTTGCAAATCTGTTTCTGGCAGGAGCCACGTAAATCAATTTAATATAAGCGAATAATAGCCTCTTATTTTTGATAACAACGCCTTTTGGGAGCAAAGGGCGTGCTTTTGAAATCACTCGAATCAATAGCACCATTATTGAAGCGCCCGAGCATTTCTTTTAAAGGTCAGTCAGGAGGCTAATATCGGGTCGACCCCAAGAAAGCCGATCCATGTAATGTAATCTCGTATATTCGAAGCTAATTCTTGGGGTGCCGTTAAGTTTCACAAACATAAATATATCGCAAATAATTTTATTCGTCGTTTAATTTCATAGTATTTGTTTAAATTTAAAATAAAATAAGTTTTCATTTGCTTAATTGTTTATATTTTTATGTTTCGTTATATAATTAATCATGAATCTTTGTAAAAAATTATGTTATGAAAAAAACAACATTAGTTGCTGTTAGCTTATTCATTAGGTACACTTAAAATATACAGAAATCGTTTGTAATTGTAGTACTAACTACATTCAAAAACGTTTTCTGTTGTGTTAGTATGTTAGTTTACTTTACTAAATTATAAATTCAACGAAATTTCCTTAGTACTTACGTAACTACTCACATGCTGATTGACTGAATATGAGTTCTATTATTATATTTGGGGTTGGCTGTATATTAGCTGTATTATTATGTTCGTAATGTATGCGAGTCTGTTTAATTTAGGAATAAGCAAATAAAATATAAAAAATTAAATATATAAAAACAATTAATGTTAAATTAATTGTTTTTTTATATTTAATTTTTTATATTGTTTACATTGAAAACTGCTCTTACATTACTTTACATTATATGCCTATCGTTTAAACTCCCAGCTTTATTATATGATACAGAATAAAATATAAGAATGCTTATGTACTTTATAAAGATAAATTATTAAAAACTATATTTTTTTCAAAAAGTCGATAAATACCTATTAAATTCAAGTATGAATTCCATCTCATGAATCCATTTTTTTTTGTACACGAAGCAATTGGAAAAGTGCTACCACAAAGAGAGGCAGAAAATGCATTACGCATACCACGATAGCCGGTCTATCGTGGTTATGGGGGACTCACTACCTAAAAGGGGAACCTAAGTGATACCCCCTAAAAAACTGCCTTTGGGGACTGGCAACCAGCTGTAGAAAACTTCTTATGCCGTATCTAAAGCGACCCTCTTTTGGGAAAAGAGGGAGCAGACGGCTAAATGCCGTTTAGGGAGTGCCTACGAAGGCATATTAATTTGAAATAATTTTTAATTTAATTAGAATTAGCCTGAGCCGCCAGGAGGCAGTTCAGGTCGTTTGACAATTTATTAGGCGGGTCCGCGAGAGTGTTTCTCGGCCTTTTCTTTTTTTTTTGCGGATGGAAAATCATCAAATGACGCCTTTCGCTCTGGGTGAAGGGGAAGGGAGTGTCAGACTTTTACTGACTAAAAACCATCCGTGTTCCTTCAGTGCCCTTACGTTCCGGAGCCGCGGTATCTCTTTCGAACAGCACGCAGCCCCGGCAGGCGTCGGCCCTTGCGGGCCCCTTCACGCTGCTGACAGCTCTTTGAGGCGCGCGTGGAACAAAACGCGCCGTCGACACGGCCTGTCGTCGTTAGACGGACGGACGGCGAGCTACCCATTGCTCGCCGTCCACAGGCCCGCGCCTACGGTGGCCGGGGGCCACGACGTAGCCCCCGACGCCCGGGGCGTCTCCCACGGCGGCCGGGAAGGAAAGCTGCTGCTCTCTCCTTCTCCCGCTCCGCCACCTCCTTCGCTAGCATCACTGCTTCG
>JAVANC010000006.1:51530536-51571336 GCA_033319125.1 Parnassius glacialis | reverse complement strand
GTGATTAAGTGTCAGCGGTATTTATCAATTAAATACTGAAATTTTTGAAATTTATTTTTGTGTTTATTTTTGTTATATCTTCTTAAAAACTGACGCCATTTGGACGATTTTATTATTTGTTTTTTTTTGTAAGGCATAAGGATAAGTTAGACTAAGTTATATTTAACTTGGATAAGTTTGTATTTTTTTTAATTTTATCACAAAATTTCCGCAATAAATTATTACTTTTTCTACAGTGATTCTCTCCTCTTAGTTTCGGCGTGACAGTAGGATGTTATACTGAGTCTTCGTCGGTTACTAAGCGGCCATAAATCATTATATGTATGTATAGACATACATATATACTTTTTTGATTTAATATTTATGTTTTTTGAATTTTGATTGATTTTTTAAACCTGGGAAAATTATTTTTTTCCATACCAATTGATGGGCCTTAGTATAATGCCAGTTATGCTCTTTGGTTGAAGTTCTTTTTTATTTTATGCATAATTGCAGACAAAACAGTATTCATTGCGCATTTGTAAAACAAAATTTTACCTCTTTTCCTTCTAATGGAGCTATTTTTAGTGTGCACCTAACACGGCGGAATAGTTATTATTATCTATAAGACCATTTGCAGAAACAGTTTTTGTTAATAGTTATGAGTATAATATTTTATCAGCTGTTTTGTTTATAGTTCCTTGAGCAACACTTTGCCGGTTTCTGTACAGAAAATGATGCTTGCTTTGCAAATATGGATGGCCGCTACCTTTGAATATAATACCCGCTATGTTACACTTATTTTACATAGAAACTTTAATTATCTTTTGCATAAAATTCTAAAAAAGCACTTTTTACACAAGAAAGTAAACTTTTAGATCAGTCCATCTTGTTTTTCACTAATTAAGTGAAAAGTATAACAAACCAATAGGTCCGTGATTTAAATTTAGAGAACAAAAATGTCTTTATTTAGTTATTTATACTTAAGGAAGCACCATTTTCTTATTTATTTAAATTGTTGATTTAATTTGATAACAGTGTACCTAAACTTAAGTATCTGTATCTATATTCGCTCCCCAATAATATTTTATAAAGTCATACTCATAAAAAACAGCGTTTTATTGTAATACATAATTATAAATTCAGTATCATTACTAATTAATAAAAATATGCATCAATAAAATTACATAGGTATTAAAAACTATCGAAATCTAAGTAACGAGAGCATGTCGTCGTTCCACATCTAAATTATATAAAAATGCATTTTTCAATTTCACTAATCATCGTCGCGCGAAAATTTCTTCTTCTTTGGGCACTTTAAAAATTAATTTATTTAGAAAATAATATATACAGTTACCAGTGTACAGATATTAACTAAATTAAGTGTTTCTAGTCATGAAAATATTTATAATTTAGTATAAACTTTTAAAAAACTAATATATAATTGAACGAAGTCGCCCCAACACAGACGCGCGGTTCACCCTTGACGATGTCCGAAAACGGACTGTGACAGGCTGACAGGGCGACGGAGCATGCGCGCTCGTGTAAATATATTCAATTTTAGGGAAAAATGATATTTTCTCTATAAAACGGGGAATAAAAATAAAACTCTCAATTAAAAATATTAATTTTTTTAAGACCTTTTTTTAGTGTAAGAACTATTTAAAAAGCTTGTGCCGTTTTGGAGAAATTTTGCAAAATATGACAAAGATAGGTAATCTTTAGGGATTTTTTTCTCATAAGGGGTTGACAAAAATACAATTTTGTTCAATTACAAACATTTAACAAATCCTCTTCTGTTACCCTGTATTTTTTCTTTGTGGATTAAATGAACAGTTATTGAGATTTTTTAACTGAAATATCCAAGATTTAGGCATTTCAACCACTGTTAAGATATAGAAATCAATGGTTTTGCAAAATTTAGGCATCAGTCCTTTACAGCTATAAACAATTCCCCCTTTTTATTAAAAAAATATAAATAAAATATACCGGGTATATTGACCGAAAAAACAACTATAACCATCATTCATCATTCATCATCATCATTCTACTGAATACTGACATAATTTAAAATTATAAATTTTGTACTGCCGACTGTAATATATGTTATTAAGAATAACTCAAAAACTATTAGTCTGTCCTTGATCAAATTCATCAAATGGGACCACACAAGAAGTACCAGCTTCCAAATAAAAAAATAATCATCGAAATCGGTTCACCCAGTTAAGAGATATGAGGTAACACACATAAAAACAGTGGAATTGAGCACCGTCTCCTTTTTGAAATCGGCAGAAAATGAGTAAAAACTACTTTTGAGTTTTAGCGAGAATAACGGACAGCAATTGATTTTATATATAGAGATAACAATCATTAGAAACAAGATTGTTATTTAAATATATGGTTTCTTTCATTAAATACTATGTACAGGTAAAGAGTGCAATGTGAAATCTTCAAGGCAATAGTGTATAAGGTTTTAAGCTAAACTAGTACGCTTTACCACTTTCGGTTTAATCTACACTAAGCATTAGGCCCATCTTTAGACAGCCTTATCGAGAATGCGACATTTTATCGTACATTTGAAGACATGTTAAAAGTTTCCGTCCACTTAAACCCACTGACGGAAACAGGCCTACTCTCATTTTTGAAAGTATTTTGAGCCAAGGAACAGTGCGCCGTGCTGCCTCAATTGAGTTAGCGGACTTCACATATCTTCGAAATATTTTTTAATTTTTTTTAGAGGATAAGGGTGACAAATGAGCACACAGTCCACCTGATGGTAAGTGGTTGCTGCGGCCCATAGACATCCACATCTATCCTCTATTACAAATCAAAATGCAGATGCGTTGTCAACCGTGAGAACTAAGATGGTATGCCTCATTTCCAGTAAAAAGGGCCTCCGGCCACCTGCACTCACCAAGCAAAATGCAGAGGTAAACCTATACTTCACGCTGGTATTCTGTGAGGTCGTGGTACCACCCCGGTTCGAGCCGGCCCATCCGTGCGACAGCAAAAGCTACCGCGTGACTCTACCACTGTTAAATGTATGATAGACCGACATGTATAGATTTCCTAATTTATCAGAATTTCCTGCAAATGTTTTTCTTCAGGTTTGGTCTCTGAGCCACTATGACTCTTTTATTTGAGAAATATCTATAGAATTCTGAAATCGGTAAGTTGCCGTTGATTCACCCCCGTCCCTGATGAATCGCCGGTCACACTTTGAGGTTAAGGGAATAGAGAGTGCACGTGTACTTGCGCACGCAATTTGGCACTATAATCCTGTCCAGAGCACATGGCTAGTCTCCGTTGTGACTGTCCACAGTGACCGAAATACGGTCTAGTGGACATGATCGCATTGTCCTTGTATTAGTCATTTTAATTTTGTTAATTATGACCAACATAACTCGCTTAAAAGGAAACGTTACCTATATTTACACCAAAATTTCAACCGACTTCAAAAAGGAGACGGTGCTCAATTCGACTGTTTTTATGTCTGTTACCTCGTAACTTTTTACTGGGTGAACCTATTTCGATAATTATTTTTTATTTGAAAGCTGGTGCTTCACATGTGATTACATATAAATTTGGTCAAGGTCTGATAAATAGTTTTTGAGTTATTCTTAATAATTTATATTGAAGTCGGTTGTACAAAATGTTTAAATTTTCATTGTTGCGAAATAGAACATGTTATTTCGTCGACGGCCTGCCTCACGCTTTACTTGCAGTTTCACAATAAACAGGTTGATCTGGTTCTGAGGTCTTTGACACACACCTAAAAGATTTACAAAAGCTTAACGTAACACTTTAGATACATATTTTACAATTGGTTAAAACATATTATGTTATTTTAATAATTTAGCTATAAGTAAATAATAGTTAGTTATATATTTTTAAATAACTACATTTAAAATAATAATTAGGAGATCTGAGGAAATAGATGAACATACATAGACACATACATAGCTTGCTATAATCATAACTCTCCATTCTGTTTGGCCATAAACATAAACATGCCAATTATTTTTAAAATTAAAATCTAAAACAAAAAACCAATTGTGTTTTCTCTGACCGAGTAAAAACGTTTTACTGCTATTTATTACACTATTATATCATATGACAGTGCCTGTTATTGACTTTAACGATGAGATGGGAGGATATAACGATGGTTTCTCTTACACCACTATTTTGGTTAATAGTAAGTCATGTTAAACTTAATTTACCATATTGATTTAGCTTAATTCTACGCCGCAACTGCAACTGTTTGACTGCAGAACGAATAAATTGGCTCAATCGCTGAAGGACCACGCTAGCATAGATTATCAGCGTCAAATATAACTAACTAATAGTGCTATATGGTGAACCTGTTTTACTGGTAAAAAGGCTAGTTCCGTGTCACATGTGACAACACACCTGCATTTTTAATGATTAATCAAGGATAGGTTTAGATGTGAATGTGCCTCAGAACTCACCACTTTTTACGGATTTAAGGGTAACAAACGAGCACACAATCCTCCAAATAATACATGGATGCTATTTTATAGACCGTTGCCGTTACAACCTATTAAAGTCTACTGTTGAAAATAGGCCTCGTCCATAGATTGTCACATAGAGGGGATATTTCCCTAAGGTACCACGCTTGGTAAACGGGTTTTCACTGCAGATTTTCAATTTAAGTCTTTATTAGTAAGACGCTGCTGCGCATCTCTTGATTTCCCTCTGTCGTTCTTACGACACCCACGAGACGATATGGGGTAGTGGATATTCTTACACCTCCACCACACGGTAGATACCACAAACACATTTTATTGAATTAAATTCAAAACACGTTGACAATTGTGATGAATAAAATAGAATGACTCGTTTACAGTAAAAAGTGTATTTGGATCTCTACGATCACCATAGAAAACAGAGCTACTAATCTATAAGTTATTATTTACGCTAGTATTCTATCAGAGGTCCTTCCCCGAAGTACCCGTCGAATATAGTTTTGTCACCATTAATTGAATAAAAAACATAAAGATAAATTATTCGTCAAATAATATAATAATAAAAGAGAACAACTATATGAAATGTGTTATTTACAATCGAGTACACTAAAATTGGCTTTGTTAAATCCCAGACGGATGCACTTGCTTATACAAATGTCCGAGGATATCCAACTGGCTGCGTAATATAATGAATGCAGGTAACAACCCGTGAAAACAGAAAGCGTTTTATAATTACCTAACAGTGTAATTGCGTAGCGATATTATACATGTTGTAATTACAAACGATTAATATAGATTTTCATTCGAACGTTATGTATATAACTCTTTATATAATTAGATTTATAAATACCAAAATTTATCAACCATCAAATATCTGTTAATTTATAACTTTAACGCGGACAATGTATTTTCACATTTCCTTAGGTCATTCTTAAGTCACCTTTATAAGTTTATAAAATAAATATTTAGTCTAATAGTTTATGCCGTGGTTACTCATTTTTATAGTAACCGCTACAAACAGAATTGTGAAAAAAAAAATGAGAACCGTGTTGTGGCGGTGTAAGAATAATCTCTATCCTATATCATGATTGGATGTCTAAGTTCAGCAGTGAACTTTTGATGGGCTCTAATATTAATGGAGCGACATGAATTCAATATCTGCCAGCACTGAAGTTGTTATTTGCAATTTTAAGTGCTGATTTACCTGGATCTCGATGTAGCAAATATATTGCAAATCAGAATACTTAAAAATAAATAAAAATTATTTATGGATATCATCTTAGAAATAAGAGGAACATTGTGTGCACAAAGACAAAAATAGTTATATTTAAAAAGCGATATATGTTCCGTAAATACCAGAAACAAACAAAAGCTAGTAAAACCTTGTTCAACTCCAAAGAGTTCGCAATTCCTTCATGAGGCATTTTCTAAAATTAAATGCGATAAAATCCAAAAAAAAAAATGTTTTCTTTCAGTGATTCTTTTTCATAATCAGTTTGCGAAAATCCAATCCTGGACATGGGCCTCTCTCGTAGTAGGAATGATTAAATATGTTAGTTACATTTCATTATAAAATGCAAATTTAACATGAAACACGCAGCAAAATCGACTAGCCGACAGTACTCTTACATCTTTATTATAATAGACTATATCCAATAATTTCAATAATGATGGAGGTCTTTTTCCCAAATACTCTAACGCTAGTCAATTTTAAGATGCTTTCAAGTGCCGTGCTGTCTCTATCACTTTAAGTCAAAGCAACTTAACGAGACGAGACTTAAAGACGTTTGAGTATTTGGCCATTTATATAACAAAACTAAAGAGTCTCACTTAAAAATAAATGTACGATGGTGTTAAATATATGTATAGAAAACTGGCTGTGCTGATTGTGTGATGTTATGGTATATAGCATCATTTGCAACTACTCTACTCGTATTTGATCCTTTTTTCGGTTTAATTTTGTATGGCTGGAGACACATTCTGATTTTCTGATTATTTGTGTACACTTTAATGTAACGCACTATTTTTCATAATATGAGGATGGCAAATGAGTTAATATTCGCCTAAATATAAAATGGTACTGCTGCCCGTGAATAAATGCAAACAACTTGAAAGAAATAGGACACAGTTTTTTTTTTTATATAAAACTAAAGTGACAAATGAACTAACCGCTCACCCGATGCTAAGTGACTACTTCAATCCATAGACACCTGTATGTAACTTCAGACGAAGAAGACAGCAGATGTGTTGTATACCCCCTTCAATCAAAAACGCAAATTACAAGCATTGGTATTTAGTGGCAATATAGGTGAAAAGGTTTACCCAAACGACCTCTTAGGCAGAGAAGTGGTAAAATTAAATATTTTGTACAACTGACTTTAATATAAATAATATGAGAACATCGTTAATGTAGTCGAAGTAAATAAAACACTCATTATTATGGATAATTTAGTAAACTACTGGTCCGATCTTGATCAAATTTATATGGAACCACATGGCAAGCACCAACTTTTAAACAAAAAATTAATCATTAAAATCGGTTCACCTAGGAAAAAGTTCTGAGCATTAAAAAATATAGTCGAATTAAGAACCTTCTCTTTTTTAAACTTGGTTGAAAAGGAGTCCTACCACCAAGTAAGATGCATCACAGATGTTTCACCCCTGAAAATCTTGATGATATCTGAACCTATATTTAAATTTGCTCTCTTAATCAGTCAATCAAAATGTACTAGGGGCGAGTGCTATGATTTGTCCACATAAATATATAAGAGATGGAGATACCAACAAAAAGAGACTTGTAATAAATGATAGATGAAATTATTATAAGACGACAATTATTACAAAAACTGATGAAGGATTATTTGCTATGAAAAACTAAATTACAAAGTGGACCTTTAAGAGACTGTCAAAACTATTGCCCTTATATTTCGTAATATTCAACAAACACCAGCGCGGTGGAGAGTAAGAGTTTCGGTTCCACAATTTTTGATTAACTTTCCGAAATCATTCTATCACGACAGTCTTATCGTCTTATTGGCAAGATGTCGAGAAATGTTTTTTAGAGTGCTATTCAGAATAATATTAAATTTAATTTTTAATATAATACAAGTATTTTTATTTTATTTAATAAATTTAAATAATAAAATTATATTACATGTATAAGATGAGATTTTTTTATTTATATAAGGAAGGCTATAGTCAGTCATTATTACGACATAAATAATACTAATGCAATGTACTATTCAAACATGTTCTTAGCTTAACCTTTATATGTTTACCACTTCATTTAGTTTACCCTACCACCAAGATATGTAATAAACTCATATTAGTGGGGAGCCATTTCTGCTTGCCCTGCACAGTATCACTTGGCGACGAGCGCAGTGTAGTGTTACATTCAAGCAGCAGATAAAGACTAAAATCAAGATGTGTGGAGAAATGGGCAAAGCAGTTTTGAGAGCACTGACGGGTGCATTACTCTGTGGTCTAGTGTCGGATGCCGCTTATTTACAAGTAAGCATTCATCTTAATTGTGTAATGCTATGAAAATAACTTTATCACATTTAAACCAATCTTCAGTAAATCCTAATATTTACACGAATGTTAACATTTAATGAATCTGCTACATGTTATGTTATATTATGTCAT
Organism: Parnassius glacialis; assembly: GCA_033319125.1. Classification (NCBI taxonomy): domain Eukaryota; kingdom Metazoa; phylum Arthropoda; class Insecta; order Lepidoptera; family Papilionidae; genus Parnassius; species Parnassius glacialis. Next base: position 51,563,225 of record JAVANC010000006.1, on the reverse strand, counting down.
GTTATATATATATATATATATATATATATATATATAACATAAGTGATTAAGTGACACATAACACACATAAGTGAAGTTATAAAAAATAAGTGATTAAAAATCTATTATATTTTTTTAAAGTCCGCAATTGAGATAACTTCAGAGTACTGAAAAAAAAACGCTTGTAAAAACCAGAGCTCTTAATTTTAATATTTAGACGTCACGCATTGAATACGTATCTTATAGTTAAAGTAAAAAATGTTTTTTTTTAAATATTGATGAATACAAAAAAGGACTCAAATAATTTTTTTTCCAGAAAGAGTGTTTCAGAAAATTTTATTTATAAGGCAAGAACTTCAATATGGGTTTTCAATAATAATTTATATACATATATTATATTAAATATGGGCTTGTTATCATCATCATCATCATCATTACAGCCCTTCACAAGTCCACTGCTGAATATAGGCCGCCCCCAAAGAATGCCACAAAGCACGGTCCTGAGTCACCTGCATCCTAGGCTTATAATAATTATAATTAATATTAACTACTTATTATAGATCAAAATAAGATGTTGAAAATAAATTACAATTAACCGCGAGAATATCAACTACCCTATCGTCCCGTGAATGTTGTAAAAGGCGACAGAGGAAAATTGAAGCAGGAAATGGGCAGCGCCTTCTTGATAACAACTCAAAATAGGAAGCCACTAAAACCTCTTTTTATGTAAAAATAGTTACTGATCGATTTTAAAAAATATTAATAAGTTCAACAATCATTTATCTTTTCGACAATGTGCTTTTTATATCATTTATATGTAGAATATAATTGCTAGATACGATTTCATGCGTCGAAACGTTGGAATCTTAATTTTTAGGCACTAGCAGAATTTATACCTGCGCGCTTCGCGCTTAAGGCATGCAAAATTATGTTTTTGTTATAAGTACCTTATAGAAGTTCATATGCATTAAGTATAAAGCAGCCATTACAAAGAAATACTTCAATTTTATTAATTGGTATAGATTTTTTTCGAAGTTAATAACTAGACGACGTATTTACTTTGTTATAATAGTTATAAGTAGCTAAGGGGTATGGAGTCTTCTATTTTTTTTTAATTATAGACTTGTATATTTCGAGGAAATTTGTATTGTGTAGCACTAATTATCAAACGTTGCTCCCGTAAGATTAAAATTGAAACAAACTGCCTGCTACTATTTACTGATACCTTTTTTCTACTAGTCACATTTTTTAATCTCAACCTGATGAAACCTTACATTGATATTTCATAAATATGCTTCTTTGAAAAAATGTGATGTAGTCGCTATAAAGATAGCAACGAGGACGGAGTAAGAACTCCCACCGCGAGATCAAACGACGCACTCAATGAAGACGAGAAAAAAAGGCTCGATGAAAAAAGAAACATCCCGTTCAAGGTGCGAATTTACGAGATTACTACAGAATACCAATTTGGCGCCACGACGGAGTTTCAAACAATTTCCACTTTAAGGAGCGTTGATCAAAGAAATGAAACTAAAATGCAGACCTACTTCAACCGACGAAAATGAAAGTAAATTTAGCCAACAGTAATTCGCCTTTGAAGGGCTCAAGGGAAACTCGAAAGGAAGGAAAATTGCAAAAGTTAGTGTTCCCTAATAAGGGAACGAGTTATTGCTACTAGATATTTTAAGGTTGCAAACGGCTCTCACTTTTATTGCAATAACTTTAGCATAAACGCCAATTATGTTAAAACTTTAGGCACTTTGGCACATTTATGTGTAATGACATGAGTCATAAATTTGCTAAATATTTAACTTTTTATTAAAATAATACTTTAAGGTCTGGTAGAATATGCCTTTATGCCCAAATTGTTTAACAACATAGGCTAGATCACCGTAAGTATATATATATAAAAATTTTCGGGCACAGTTAGGCTTATGCACCTGGATTTAACTATTATGATCAACGTTTACAATTGTCGTATAGGATCCAGTTTTCATCACAGGTATCAAATCGATTAATAATTCCCTCTTTTTTATGCCAATTCAACAGTCTGGAGCAACCTTGTACGCTTACTGTGCGTCACTCAATTCTTGAGGCACCCATTTATCAAAAAAATATTTTACTCTATTGCCGCAAATTATCTAATGTTCTATTTATACTCACATTATAATCCGACGGTAGCTAAGGCGTATTTAAGACAAATCCGCTTTTACTATCACCTTTATTTCATTATTATTACGCTTTTCTCCAGACAAACTCGTGACTCATTTGTGAGTTCAAAATTCTTAGAGTGAATGCGATTGAACCAATGAAGCACAGTTCGTTCGTTATTAACGCTAGATCTGTACACGTCAGTGATATTGGGTTCCGTTAAGACTCGTTTTTTTCACTTTCAAATTCGTATTCAAAAATGACATGACTTTTCATTAGTCAATGAGGCTATGAACAATCGAAGGAATTTGTTTAATAAAACGGCAATTTCATAGGTAAAAACTATTACAAACTATTGAATCGGTTACTTAAAAGTTTGTCTTCGTAAATTGTTTAGTGAGCATTTTATTTAAAAAATGGTATTTTCAAGCACTTTCTAAATTGAAAACAGATCGTAAACGTTAAAAAGTAAAAAATATTTTATTTCATTAACAAGATCAAGTTTGTCAATAGCAAAAAAGCAGAGTAATCAACTTGTTTTTATTCCGTGACCCTCTCATAAATAAAAGGAGGCATGATGACATTAGTTGTATAACTTTACGGTCTCAATAATTAAACAGTCTATACTTAAAACATATCCACTGTAACACTCTTTTCTATATATTAGTAACATTTTTCAGTGCAGCAAACCATTTTAATTCATTTAAAAAAATATTAAAAATAAAGGGTTATTACTGTGTTGTGACCCAAAGAATGGGTAATGCCCGGCTGGAGGTATGGTCCATACATCCAAAGTTAGCCTTCGGTATTTGACCAATTAATACTTTGAAATTATTGATTCGTGAAGTATGTTAAAAAATCTGAGCATAAACTTTTCAATTACTCGATATGCCACTTTAAACTTCATTCTGTGGCTAGCAGTAAAGATCATGTTCGATTTCAGCACACACACTTAGCTCCTACACAATTTTTTTATGATTTTGAGAAATTCTTGATAAGTGTCGTAATATTCCAATCGCAGCCCTGCCAAGTTGGATTCGTCGACTGATCTATTAATCTGATTGTTATAACTTACCCAGTCAATAGTTGACTCAGGTAATCGTTTTAGATTAAAATTAGAAGCGTATTGTTTCCAATAGGCATCGATGTGACATGGACCTTACATATAAGATCTTCTCATTATCTCATATCTCACATATCATCATATCTCACATATATGATTTCTCTATCGCTTCTTAAAATGGTGATACGAGGTAGTGGATTATTTTACGCCGAAACTTAACGGTGTTTTATTATACCAAAACATAAGCTTGAGTGTACATTCTCTAGTCAGATATGACGATTAAGAAACTGCTACCTCTCATTACCCGCACCACAGAGCTTTCGAGCGACTGCGCAAGCGCGGGCGTCCATGACAAGACGACCATTGCTCCCTCTCACTTTAGCACTCAAAAGACCTATCGTGTCAACAGCCTTTAAATATCTAGCTTAAATCTAGGATATGGTTCTTTAATTTAAATTTCATACGTGGTAGAGCTATGCTGCAGCTATATTAGTAGTATAGTTGTAGCACGAATGGGTCGGCTCGACCGGGGAAGGACCACGTTCTCATAGAATACCAGCGTAAATTAGCAGCTTAACACTGCTGTGTTTAATATGGTGAGTAATGAGAACCACTGACCCTTTTAACTGGAAAAGAGGTACTCCATTTTATTCCTCACGGGTGACAACGCATCTGCATTTTGATTCGCAAACGAGGATAGATGTAAATGTCTATGGGCTACAGCAACCACTTACCATCAGGTGGAATGTGTACTCGTTTGTCACCCTATCGTATAAAATGAAATGAAACAAAATTTTATGGAGTAAATTATATTTAAGATGAGTAAGGGTCTGTGTCAGCGCGGCTTCACTTACACTTACATCACAATACACTTATGCTATGATTATAGATAGCGTCATGCCTGTAACTCCCGAGAGAATATGCAAGTTTCTAAGAGCACCGATCTACTTAAACTACGTTTAACCTCAAATATCGATAAAGATAGAAAATTTTGAAAGAAGTAATAATATCTTTTGGACCAAAATTCGGTTACGGCGACCAGTCTCATTAGGACCAACGGCTTTACGTGTTTTCCGAGACAAGGGGGTGAAACATTGCCAACTTTCTATTTTTTCACCCTATCCTATATATTATATAAAAAGATTCTGGGCTGCTATTAAGAATATTTCTTGACAGGAACCCCAATAACTTACTATGACTCGACCCAGGTATCAAACCCGGGACCACATGATCAACAGACGTACTAACGACCAATAGACCAACAAGAATAATTATGGGACTAACTCATCGCCTACATAACTAAAAAACCAATAACCCATTAGTCGCCCTTTACGATATGCTTCAGTTGGTACATTTTGTTATTAGACCCACATCAAAATGGGACTCTTAAATGTCACACCAACATGGAACCTCTTCTTTAGTGGTATTTAACGTGTTCTACGAAATTAGTTGAAACGTTTATTTGAAAGACTTCGCAGATAAAGAAATTGTCACCTTGATAAAATTAGAACTGAAATATTCAGATTGGTGTCAAGAAGCAACATCAAAGTCAACGTTAATGTCGAAGATAAAAGTTTTCATACAATTTTGGTCTATTTAAACTCTTACTGAAGTCAATACCAAACTCGGTTCGTTAAACTATATTGCGAGATGTCCATATTTAGAAACTCGTCTAATTTTGCCCATGTTCGGCAATCGACTACTTGGAAACCGACTGGAGGTAAAATTTAAAATTCATAAAACTAAAAATTCATAAACATAAACAAAAATTGATGTCCGAATTTACTTGCAAGATTTGAGGTACCCCAATAACAACTTTGGCAGAAATCAGGGTGGATCGTGGTATACTAAACACATCTGCGTACCCCTTTAGAGGGTACAGGCGTGATTTTATGTTGCGTGATTGCGAAAACAATGCATAGACATGTGATAGACAAGTGCGGTTAATTTGTTGGCATTAATTGAAGAATTCCATTTTTTTGGAACAAAAAGAAATTTGCAAATATATATTTATATATATATATATATATATATATATATATATATATATATATATATATATTAGATAGGGTGACAAACGAGCACACAATCCACCTGATGGTAATTGGTTGCTGTGACCCATAGACATCCACATCTATCGTCAATAAAGTATCAAAATGCAGATGCGTTGTCACCCATAAGGATTAAGATGGAATGCTTCTTTTCCATTAAAAAGGTTTTCCGGTTCTCTACACTTACCATACGAAACACAGCAGTGTTAAGCAGGCAGTGTTAATATGATGAAGCTATGCCCGAATATATATAAAAACATCCTCCCTTTTCTGAAGTCGGTTAAATATAAGATACAGTAATCCGTGTTTCCATAAATCTTTGAATAAAACATGCTGCTATAGAATGGAAAACGTGCTTAGACATAGTTGTAACTAGATAAGTGAAGTCGAAGTTTAGTGTAAGCGATGCGTCTTGAGAGAGGCTTTTGTCTATGAGTAAAATGCTGCAAGATTATGATTAATTGTGCAATTAGAATAGGGTACATATAATATTTCTAAGACAAAATATGTTTATTCAAAATAGGTTACAAAAATCGTATTTCTTAATTCAAGAAAACTACGCCATCACTTCAACACGTAACAACCGAGACAATATCCCTTAATGTAACTTTTTAAATTTATATAAAAATATATGCAGCATTATTCGGAATAATGTTATTAATATTATAACATAAGAAATAATGCTAAATCCATTAAAGGATTAAAAATAAAATCGTGAAGTCATTAATGAAATAAATTCTCTTTTCTTTATAATTGAACTCACAATAAATAATTGTAGGCGGTTTCCTGGAATTTAAAAGAAATAAGAATATCCAAATTATAATATTTTAATTTTAATGAACTCACTTAAATACCTAAAACTTAAACATAGTTTGTATGTTCAAGGAATAACAAGCAAACGAATACAACATATTTATATTATATCCCATATAGAATGGCTGGACCATGCTCTCACAAAATACCAGCATAAAACAGTGGTATAATGCTTTCATAATGAGGTCCGTATTGTGAATGTAGAGAAGCCGATACCCTTTTATTGGAAACGAGGTATTCCATCTTAGTCCTCACGGGTGACAACGCATTTGCATTTTGATTCTGTGATGGAGATGGACTGTGTGTTCGTTTGCTAGCCTTATCCTATATTAGAAAAAACATTTAACATAAAATTGCGCAAACAAGTATATTGATATTATAATATAAATGCAAGTACCTACATATATGGCATGTTTACCGTTAACCAATTCATTACGTTGTTGTTAGCTCAAAGGAAAGTAAAATTAAGACAAGGTTAACCAGATGTTGTGTAACTGCTCTCCCTTTCTTTAGTGTATTTTATTTATCTTTCATAGTTAAGTTGACTTTGACTGTGACAGTTTTGCATCTCAGTAAACAATGGACTATTTAGTATAAGAAATTATAATGAAATGTAAAGATTTCTATATATTGCTGACTGCTCGCAGCGTTGTATTGATGTTCTTGGACCGAGACTACTATAGATATGCCCGGGGATCTCTAACATAACCCACGATGTTCTAATAATAATTGGTTTGTTAATTAAGCGTATAAGGATTAATACTAACCACCTAGTTCCGAATATAACAGTACAAATCCTGCACAGATTAATTGCGTTGGTCTATAAATAAATATTCTGAGTCTGGATGTTTGTTCACGGGCATTTTATCTAATATTTTAACCGACTTCAAAAAGGAGGAGGTACTCAATTCGACTATATTTTTATTATTTTTTGTGTGTGTTACCTCAATAATTTTTTTCTAGGTGAACCGATTTTATTATTATTTTTTTATTTGAAAGCTGGTGCTACTCATGTGGTCCCTTATAAATTTATTAAGGCCTCACCAAGAGTTTTTGAGTTATATATTTAATAATTTATTTATACCTTAATAATTTATATTGAGGTCGGTTTTACAAATTTTTAATTTTACCACTTCACTCTCTTATTGAAAGAACGTCATTTCGCAAAATCATGACATTTTACGAATTTATAATAAAAAACATTCCTGTAACGGTATATTTTTGGTGCAATAAGGACAAATATTTATTTTCTCGTTAGTTCGCGATATGGCAAAAAGTTTCATAATTGCACGTTATTGCTAGGCATTATAATTCTAATTTCAATAACCTTCTATCTTAATTAATCAACAAAGACACACTACTAGACACTGTACTGCGCAAGGACAAGTTTGGAGCTAATACGTTAATGCAAAATTTGCAACAAATGGTGAGAACAATTTTGAAATAAATATTTTAACAAAATGTAGTTATTTTTATATTATGTCCTTATTGCAATTTAAAATATGTAATGTTTAGTAATATTATTCACCAATTTGACGTTATTTTTGAAAATATGGGAACGTATTATTTGCAGTCATGACTTTATTAAACGATAATTTATTAATTTTAAGACTGAACACTACATGTAACATTTAGTGTTATGTCGTTCTTACTGAATAATTTGTTAAAATAACAGTATTATTTTAAATTATTTTATTATTGCAATGAAAACCGGGTGTGCTTTTAAAGTTTTAATTTATTTTATAATATCAAGCATTCCAAGGGCGACTACTAGTTGACATTGTTTACAATCTTGACGATTATCGTAAATATAAAGAAGATCGAGTCGTCAAGCAACCATTGGATACTAACATGCATCCTACAAAATTCAAAATAAATTCAAATCATCCACTTCGTCCTTTTCGTCGTTTTAGTCTAGTTCATCAAGTTCATTTGATGAACTAGATGAAATGTCAGATGTTGAAAATTAAGATGAAATCACATGTTATGTGATTTATTACATGAAGTTGAATGTATAAAACTGCTTTCCTGTAAAATCACGATTTTTGTGTTATGACTGTTTTGCAATAAGTGAGCGATTTGTTTCATACATAAACCTAGCAAGCTAACAGCATAGCAAAGTGGCGAAGCAATCAGCTTTGTAGCGGTTTCTAACGGTTGCCGTTGAGCAATCAGTTTCAAAATAGGAGGTTCAGATAGCTGGGTGATCAGTAACCGATTGCTGAAAACAGAATTTGAAAGTTCGAAACCGTTCTCGAGATAATCGTGGGACAGATAGACAGACGGACAGACATCGTGAAATCAATAAACCTAGCAAGCTAACAGCATAACAAAGTGGCGAAGCAATCAGCTTTGTAGCGGTTTCTAACGTAAAAAAAATTTTCAAAATAAGAGGTTCAGATGCCTGGGTGATCAGTAATCGATTGCTGAAAACAGAATTTGAAAATTCGAAACCGTTCTCGAGATAATCGTGGGACAGACGGACAGACGGACAGACATCGTGAAATCAGTAAGTGACTTCGCAAGCTTCGCCACTTAATAAGGGTAACTAACGAGCAGATAACATACTTACTTACTTTTCATGTATGTTAAATATCTCTACGGTACAGAGAAAATCCTACTGCGGAGGTAATGTTTCTAAAAGATAAGAAAGTTTAAGTATTTTCATGTTCTCACAAAAACCTTATTTTAGTTTAAGCTCTGCGTTTGCTTTAAAATGTTATAAACATTTATTAATTACAACGATTTGCGGTGATTCATTAAATCGATTTCATAAATTTACGAGTACTATGTTACATTAAATCATCTTAAAACAGTAACTAAAATACCACAAATGAACCCTTTAGCCCGAACTTTATAATAAACATGTACCTGTAGAATGTTACTCAAAAGTTACATAATAAACACACAAATTTTCTAATCTATTGACCCGCTTTGAGTGAACGGCTATTATTTATTGGCTTAACCTCGATTTATTTACTTTTAAACAGTTAAGCTTAGCTTAGATAGACCTAATCTACTTTTTAGTTGACTTCATAAAAGGTTTACAAATACCACTTTATATTTATTTTCTGAATCCAATATATATATATATATATAATCTATCTATCTAAGGTAAGCAATATCTTCGCCAAGTGTGAACCGATATTCATGATATTTTTTTATTAAATACGTTTTACTTAAGGTTAAGTTATTTTTATTTTGGATAAGGGTAACAAGCGAGTATACAGTCCACCTGACGGTAAGTGGTTGCTGTGACACATAGACATCGACATCTATGAGGACTAAGATGGAATGGATGCCTCTTTTCTAGTAAAAAGGGTCTCCGGTTCTCCACACTAGAACAAAGCGGCATTAAGCTGGTATTTTACGTCGGTATTCTGTGAGAGTGTGGTCCTATCTTCGTCGAGCCGACGCATTCGTGCAACAACTATACCATTAATATAGCTGAACCACGGCTCTACCACGTATTAATACGTTCTACATATATTTCAAGAATAAAAACCGTCAAAATTCGAATAGGACTCACGCATAAAGGGTACCGTACCATCACACACGTTTCTAGTAGTGGAGCCCCATTTGAATTTGAATTTATTTTTATATATATTATTTGTTACAGCGGCAACAGAATTACACATTTTGTGAAAATTTCAACTGTCTACTTATTACGGATCATAAGAAACAGCTCGCTGATAGATAGACGAAGGGGTTGCGCAGGCTTAGTAATATGGTCTCGTTGGTTACCCTTCGGATACGGAACCCTAAAAACTAAAGTAGATGATTAGGTTTTTAATGGAATCGACTACTGTGTATTTCTTTTTATTTTTAGCTTTTTTAATTTAGCTTTTCTAAATCGATATCTAAGTCTTGCAAAATGTTCTATAAACAAACAACTATAAACAAATTCCCATCAGTCATGTCCTAGGTCATGATTCATCCCATCTTCAGACTTAATTATTTACACTTACTTAAAACTATAAAATAATAATAATTTCGTCTCGTACCGGTAGGCGAAGTGTGGGGCGGCCTCCCCGACGACCTGGTAAGATATGCAGGAAGTTGATGAATGCGGGTGGCTTAGGACCGTGCTTTGTGGCTTTCTTTGGATGAGGCCTATGTTCAGCATTGGTCTTGTGAAGGACTGTAATGACGTTGACGATAATGAACATTTTTTTTCCCATTACAGGATCATGACACATACCCAGCACAGTATGAGCAAGCTGTATATCGCAAGCCACTGAGGGAACACGAAAAGCCGCAGGACCTGCGCAACGTACCAGGAGTACCGGGTGTGGATTACCCAATTTACCACGAAGTTCCTGAAACAAGTTTTTCTTGCAATCATGTTCCAGTACACCCTGGAATGTACGCAAACGTAGAAACTGGATGTCAGGTATAAAAATATTTCGAAGATATGTTACGTGGTAGAGCCATGCTGCAGCTATATTAGTAGTAGGTATAGTTGTAGCACGAATGGGTCGGCTCGACCGGGGAAAGACCACGCTCTCACAGAATACCATTGTAAAATAGCAGCTTAACGCTGCTGTGTTTCGTATGGTGAGTGTAGAGAACGGGAGACCCTTTTTACTGGAAACGAGGCATTACATCTTAGTCCTCACGGTGACAACGCTTCTGTATTTTGATTCGTAATGGAGAATAGATGTAGATGTCTATGGGCCGCAGCAACCACTTACTATCACGCGGAATGTGTGCTCGTTTGTCATCCTTATCATATAAAAAAATGTGTCCTTGCCCTACAGCAGTTAGAAGTGAGGAAAGCTGGGCACACCCAGAAGTGGGTTGTATATGTACTAATTGTATTTAACGTCAAATTACATAGATTTACATTAGGTGTTAGTAGCATCTAAAATTAACCAATTACAATATAATATAACTCAGTTAAAGTTTAAATCAGTTTTTTGGTTGCTTCGTTGGTCTAGTAGTGTAAGTGCTGATTATGTGGTGCCGTTAAAGTTACCGTTACAGCCTATTAAAGTCCACCGCTGAACATAGGCCTCCATAGGTTGCTTCATAGATATCCCTATGAGGCATTCATTTGCAATGGTGAGGAGACTTGGTGGGAGGCTTGGTCAAAAATCAGTGGTCGCCGCAATGAAATACGAACAAATGAGTTTCATTGTGTGTACCTTATTGTAAGTGCATAGATATATGTTAATTTTGAAATTTAATTGTCTTCACTTTTTAACTTTGAAAAATAAATAACGCGATTAAAAATGAGATCAAATGAATTAATTATGTGCACCCTACTTTACACTTGTCAATTATCAATAAATATATGACGCCCTTGACATTGAAGTTGGCCGTTAGGTAAAAAAATCTTGAAATTATTAGGTAATATTGACAGAACAATTTGTTGCAGTAAATGAAAAACTTAATTGGTAAATATCAATGCCATGCAGAAGTAGCATACATATTCCTACTTCGTCCATCTATTACACTCAATTTTATCCAGACGGCAACAAGATAGCAGGATTATAACTTTTTTTATATAGGATAGGGTGACAAACGAGCACACAGTCCACCTGATTGTAAGTGGCTGCTGCAACCCATAGACATCTACATCTATTCTCAATAGAGCATCAAAATGCAGATGCGTTATCACTCGTGAGGACTAAGATGGAATGCCTCTTTTCCAGTTAAAAGGGTCTCCGGTTCTCTACACTCACCATACGAAACACAGCAGTGTTATGCTGCTATTTTACGCTGGTATTCTGTGAGAGCGTGGTCCTTCCCCGGTCGAGTCGACTCATTTGTGCTACAACTATACTACGAATATAGCTGCAGCATGGCTCTACCACGTACAAGACTAGACAAGAAGACAACTCTGAATCAAAATATAACATTACATCTAAATTAAAAGGAAACTTGATCGATGGTACTTTGTATGGATAGTACGAGTACGTGGTACATACGTACGGGTGGAAGTTAAAATATTATAAAACGTATATCTTAGATCTCTACACTAAGAACTGATAGAACTAGTCATTATTAAACGACTGTACAGATCACCAAATATATCTGAAGATCATCACGATTAATTCAATAACCGTCTTTAAACAAATACCGCATTCAAGTCGGTACGTCTGCTTAGGGTTTACAAACCCACTACGCGCAGTCAGAACAAAAGCATCAAAATCATTTCACCCTTCTTTTTGCATGGACAATCAAAGAAGCTAAATTAAAAACATCTCATCTTCTTATTATGTATGAATATCATAATATACTACGTGCAATTGATGTTCTGTTTGACCATTCGAGATTTAAAAAAATAAATGTTATATTTAACTTATATATAAGTAATTGAAAGTAAATTAATTCGCTGTATAGAATAATCACTCAAATGGAAAATTTGTAAGCCGCTTAAATTATACGGCTCAGAAGTAACTTCAAATTGAATAAGTTAAAGGCATTCTGCTTAGGCGTGACCTACCTACAGCTTACTACAGGTTGGTAATCTTAAATTACAACTTGGAGGGCTTTATTTAAAAACAATTTGTTAATTATCAAACCAAACATCTCGCGAAGTAAATTTCCTAATAATTTGTTTACAGAACATACATTTAATTATCGCAAAATAATAAGTTATATGAAAAGTATTGATTTTCTTTACGAGAAATTTTAGAGGTTTTGACTATGGATAAAATACAAAATAACATCAAATAAATTACAAACCCAAATATCATCAATAGTCTAAGCAATGCACTTCGCAGCGATTGTTTCATTATGATCATATTTTGTAACCAAAAATGCATAGAAAAGACAAGGACTTTTAATCACTATATACAATACAGCAAGACCAAACTTCGAAACTCAAAATGAATCTAACCACGATTCCCACCACGATTACATAATTGCATTGCGGATGCCTTTATACATGATTAAAAACCGACCGCTTGGGCCAGTGACGAGTGTTCTACTATTTAGCGAGTTACTCGCTGAATTCACAACAGAAGCTAGCTCTTATTCATCAGCACATAAAAGGCCACTGCTGGGCAGGACCCTCTCCTGTTAAAGTACAGTAATTGCAATAGTACACATAGTACGTAATACCAGATGTTTCACGTCTTCAACGTACCGTTGCCGGTCTGGCTATTTTACATCTGGCTTTAGATAGTGACTAGATGGTGACTGCCATGAGATTACTCTGACATTATCCATAGTCACCACTAACGACACCCACGTGTCAAAAACGGCGGCTATTAACGGCTCCGTGGTGCAGTGGCTTAGCAATGAGTTGCAGCGCTGGGGGCTGTGTGTTCGAATACCGCACGGAACAAGTATTTGTATGGCCTACAAATAATTTTTCCGGATTTGGATGTTTATTCTTGTGCAATTTATGTTTGTAAACTACGTTCACAAGACAGGAGAAAATCCTAGTGTGGGGGTAACTTTTTTTTAATAAAAAAGAGTGATGAATTCCCTTTCGCCACCACCACACGGTCAGCAACATTCAAGCAAAAGTCTAAATGTTTGCTTACGGATCAGGTTGTATTTGATTTGTCTCCATCTAAGACATTACACGAGGGATAGGCAGGTATACGTAACCGTGTAGTGGCGATGTAAGAATAGCTACTACCCCATATCGTCCCGTGGTCGTCGTAATAGGCGACAGAGTGGAATTGAAACAAGAAATGGGCAGCATTATCTTCTTGATAACATACCAAAATAATAAAGAATGCTTGCCAACCCACCTGCCAGGCGTGGTAACTATGACAAAATCCCCCATATGAGGCAATGTATGGGGGAGAACCATGTTCAGTTGTAGACTTTATGATGGGCAGGTACGACGTTTAAGTATCTACATTTGAGTACCTACATAAGCATATTTTAACGTCTGAGTGTGTACCATAATATATCACGCAAAGTTTTTTTTTATGGAACAAGTTTGACAAACGAAAACTGTTCAGCTGATGGTAAGTGGATGTTGTGACCCATAGACATCTACATACAGACCGGTTGTCACCCCTGTGGACTAGGAGGTACTCTACACTCATCATACGAAACAGCAGCATTAAGCTGCTATTTTACGCTGGTATTCTGTGAGAGCGTGGTCCTACCCCGGCCGAGACGATCCATTTGTGCCGCAACCATAATACTATAGCTGCAGCTCTCTCTACAATGTATAAAAATAGTTGATAGCCCTAACTATTGGGATGTTGCTTTGCATGCTCGCTTGCCCTATAAAATCCTATAAAAAAGTTATCTTTAATATAGAAAGTAACTGATATTTCATAAAAAATATTTTTTTGTGGTAAAATACTAGTTATATACAGGCTGTCCCAGCAGCGGTGGATAATCTGGTACGTACGTATTTGGGCGGAGGGGAGGTGGCCTTGGTTCCCTAAAAAAATTCTACCCCGAACGGTTCGCGCTTTACGCCATGTTTTATAAAATTCCGAAAATTTCTACTTCTGCTCATATTTGTGGTCATCACGACCACAGTTTAATGCCTAGATCGGATTTTTTTCTGTTAATGTGTTCCCTAATAATGATGTTCCTAAATTACCCTCAAAAGTTTTCAACTACTGTGAGTAGTATTTTACAAGACGGCACTTAATATAAGTTTAAATTTTTTACTTTATTTATCCGCTAAGTTTGAGCACATGTGGTGAAAAGAAACGTATGGGATCTGTGTGGCCAACCATTTAAAAAGCCTACATTATGACAATTCTAAAACATTAGCTTACTATGTACTTAATATTATTAATAACTGAGCTATAGCCGTTAATGTGAAAGTAGGCATTTTGTAATTGCCTACTATTACACTTCGCCGGATAGCTAGTGGCTCATCTTTTTATAAATGGGGCAGCTCATTTTTCAGAAATTCTAAATAATTGGCCCCATTCAGGTAACGCGGTAATTCATAGGGGCCTATGTTTCTTCCGTTTAGTGTTCCTGTCCAATAATTTATTTTAAACTGGCATAGCAAACTATCTTCTCCCATCAAATATGGGTTTCCTCGCTGCCAACTGTGCAGATTATGCAAGTTAAGGTACTCGTCTTTTTACACGTTGACTTGTCGCTCCACTAAATTTTTCTAAAAAACACAGGATCTTCATCCATTCGCCTTAGCATTTCTCTAAAAAAGTAAAAAGTAAAAAAGTAAACTAATCAAAATGCACAAGTCAAGAGTTCAGTAGAATGCGAAATACACTCAGTGTCACAAAAATCGCACCTATCTGAGTTTGCGCGAAAAATGGCTGTAATGGCTAGAAACGAATAATATTTATATAAATATTGGTATGTTTGAAATGAGTATTTGAATAGCTTTACATTATTAATAAAAAAATCATGAAATCATTAAAACATTTATCATTATAGAGCGTCAAAAATAAACACTGTCAAATGCTTGTTAGTAAGGACGCTAGTAACACCACCTTAAAAGGGTATAAAAGGGTCGATCTGGATGAAATATGGGTCAGTCGTAATTTAGACTTTGCAGTGAACACACGTAAACAAGTAACCCAAGTAAGAACAAGTAAAGATGGACACCAGCTCTGAAGAAGCCGCTCAAGTGATTGCCCTATTTCAGTCGGGGATGCGGCAGTGTGACGTTGCTCGACAATTGAACCTGTCCCGTTTTTTAGTTTGACGGGTGTTCCAACGTTTTTAGCAGTGTATTATCTGCTATCTTCTCTAATCACTGTAGTGTAATACAGGCTCGGCACGCACTTAACTAAACACGTCCACTCTCGCCCGAGGCTCACGTGTAACTGACGCGGTGAGCTCGAGACTGTGACTTTTATATAAATGTATGTTTGTGTATTTGTGCAAACACTACATCTCTTTCTTATCAAGATTTTTTTTTGTATTTTATCTCTATCCCTGATATCTGAATCTAAATGATTGTCTGTAATTTATTTCACCTATTGATGGAATTTTATCCCTACTTTTTCGTTGAAAAACAGTTCAGACGGTGACCTCCCGGTAACTGTAAGGAGGGGTGCTGTTATACATTAGAAGATACTCCCACAAACATTCTTTTAAATCCTTCGTCTCAATCTGACTGATACGAAGACGTTTCAAAATATCTCTGTTTTGTCTTTCAACTTCGCCGATCATTTGAGGCCAATATGGTACAGTACTAAATAACTTAATGTTACATTCTCTAAAGAAAGATCGAAACTCTTCACTAACGAACTGCTTGCCATTGTCTGCGGTGATAGAAATAGGATAACCAAGTCTACTGAACATTTCTTTTACCATTTTAATAATCTGTAAGCTTGTGATGTTTTTGTAATTTTTAACTTCTTTGTATCGACTATAGTAGTCGACTACTACTAACAGATACTCATTACTTGACAATGGTCCCATTAGATCCATTGTGACATTTATCCATGGAGCTGCAGGCAACTCTCGTCTCTTCATTGGTGCAGGTGGGTTTGGCAAACCCACTAATGTACAAACTTTACAGGCCTTTACTAATTGTTCTACGTTTTTATCAATACGGGGCCACAATACCTTTGATCTCAAGCGTCCCTTCATCGCTACGATACCTGGATGACCCTCCTATGCAGCATCTAATACACTCTTGAAGAGTTGCTGTGGTATTACAATTTTATTTCCACGAAGTATAATGCTATCGTGGAAACAACTCGTTTTCAAAAAATTTGTAACTCTTAATTGAATCGTCCCAGTCGTTCTGATAGACACCTTTTTCACTTTGTAAATCTCTTGGTTTTTTCTGAATATGCTACAATGGTACTCATTGGTGTAGCAACTGGTCTAGAATTTTCCACTATTTGGTACACATGCTGGTCTTTTCCTTTTGGTGGGTTATCAGGATAGTTACATGATCGTGACAAGGGATCAGCTATATTTGTTTTCCTGGCTTGTATACAACCTTGAATGAATAAGACTGTAGCCTCAGTACCCATCATTCAATCCTCGCACATGGTTTTGACTTAGACCCGAATAATATCTCTAGCGGCTTGTGGTCAGTGACTAAATCAAAAGGCTTTCCAAATAAAAAAAATATTAATGTTCGGCCCCCCAAACTAATGCTAGTGCCTCTTTTTCCGTTTGGCTATACCTGCGCTTGCAGTCTGTCAAAGTTCGATTACCATAGGCAATAATTCTAAGGACATTTGTATCATTTTGTACAAGGACAGCACCAAGTCCGACAGGGCTAGTATCTGCTATCACCTGTCTTGCATCTCTGACGTCATAATACCCTAAAATCTGTGTTTCCGTGAGCATCCGTTTGAGTTTTTTGGAATGCTTTATCTTGTTCCCCAGACCATTGTTTTTCCAAGCTCTTCCTTTTGCTCATCTTCTGTCTTAGCAGGTGCTTCAGAAGTTCTGTCATGGCGGCCAAGTTAGGTATCCATTTGTTTATGTAGTTTAAGAGTCCTAAAAAACTTTGGAGTTCTTCTATGGTCTTTGGGACCCTAAATTTCATAATGCTCTCAACATACTTGTTGAAGGGTTTACTCCTTCATGTGTAAGTCTGTGTCCCAGAAAATTCACATCCTGCGTTTTATATATGCATTTATTGCTATTCAGCACGGCGTTGTTTTTACTAAGTACCTGTAGAACTTTCTTTAGTCATGCGCCATGTTCTTCTTCACTGTATCCGAATACCAGGATATCACCAATAAAATTGACGACCCCTTCACAGTTTATCAGCATCCTTTCAATGATCTTCTGAAAAATCTCGGAAGCACAGGTAATTCCAAGCATTATTCTTTAATATCTAAATAATCTTTTGGGTGTTATAAAAGTCGCTATGTGTCTCGATTCAGAGTGAATTTCCGCTTGATGGAAGGCATTGTTTTATGTCTAATTTGTTAAAATATTTAGCTTTCTTCATTTTAGGCAAATATGGTCCATAGTGGGCAGGGGGTGGTTTTCTCCCAATATAGCTGCGTTCGTACATCTCATATCTACGCACAAACGTAATTCACCATTTTCTTTTATGATTGGAATATTGGTGAAACCCATTTAGACGGGTCTTACACTTCTTCAATTATATCACTGTTTAGTGATTCCTTTATTTTGATTGCAACCTTCTCTTTAATGGGGATCCGTACTCTCCACTTGATTTATCCCGATACCAAGTTTTAAGACACCTAGACGGACTGCTGTGTTCTTACCCAACAGGTCTCTAGTACCCCCCGAAATCACGTAAATGGTTGTATGTTCCTTTCGTCCACCGGCTTCGAGTATAGTTTCAAATGAACCCTCTATTGCCAAAGGAGAGTTACTACTATATGCTAATACTGTCTTGTATGGTCTAAGACATTTGATTAAAAACATATACCTTTTTGCTTTTTAACTCTTCCCACGTTTTGTAAGAATTACACTTTTCCGCAATTTGATCTATGAGATGATCATCTTGCTTTTCGAATGCACACTTTTCGGCCTGTTGACGCAATCTTATCAAAAACTTCTCAAATTTGTCTCCTTTTTCCTGTTTTAGCAATCGAAAAACATGCCGCTCATAAACTTTGCTCCGTTTAGGTTGAAAATACTCGTAGAGTTTTTTTATGGCTACTTTAAAAACATCAACAGTTTCTGATGACTCGACACGGGCACCCGGTAAATTGTTGAATATTTTTTGTAACCCAGAGCCACCAAAATGCAATAGCATAGCTCGTTTATTGTGTGCTGATATAACTTCAGCTGCGTCCAGATAGATTAGACCTTTTCCATTTTTCACACCTTATAGCCAGAGATGTGCTATCACATTAAAACTGATAGCGGTATTATTATTATTATTATTTTAGGGGCAAACTGAAACAGTTTCTTATATTTTTATTTCCAATTTAATGCTGGTATTTTAATGCCCAAAGTCCAATTTAATGGTAGTAACTTAGTACCCAAAGTCCAATTTAATGGTAGTATCTTAGTACCCAAAGTTCAATTTAATGGTGGTATCTTAATACCCAACTTCCAATTTAATGGTGGTATCTTAATACCCAACTTCCTTTTTAATGGTGGTATCTTAATACCCGACTTCCAATTTAATGGTGGTATCTTAATACCCAACTTCCAATTTAATGGTGGTATCTTAATACCCGACTTCCAATTTAATGGTGGTATCTTAATACCCAACTTCCAATTTAATGGTGGTATCTTAATACCCAACTTCCAATTTAATGGTGGTATTTTAATACCCAACTTCCAATTTAATGGTGGTATCTTAATACCCAACTTCCAATTTAATGGTGGTACTTTAATACCTAACTTGCAATTTTATGGTGGTATCTTAATACCCAACTCAATTTAATGATGGTATCTTAGTACCCAACTCAATTTAATGATGGTATCTTAGTACCCAACTCAATTTAATGATGGTATCTTAGTACCCAATTCAATTTAATGATGGTATCTTAGTACCCAACTCAATTTAATGATGGTATCTTAGTACCCAAACTCAATTTAATGATAGTAATATGTTCCAAAACACTCGCCCTTCTCTTTCGGTTTATTTGTAATACCGACTACTTCCATTGCTGTGCTATTGGTGGTGGTTGGTGAATTCAATACCTATAATGTGCATTTACAGTATTACTAGTTACCTACTATGCAATTTACAGAAGTCGTGAAGTGTCCACGATTTTTTGTAAGACATGTTAAAATAAATCATTATTTTATCATTGCTACAGAAACAGAAACTTTTTTTATTCAATATAGATTATAAATATATATGTACTATGTAATAACTTTCAATAAGTATTTATATATATATATATATATGTATATATATAAATACTTATTGAAAGTCACTCTTTTGTATAATTACCACTGGTTCAAAAAAAATCTGTCCAGGGAAAAACCAGCAAGAAACCCAGCGGGATTTTTTTTTAAATAACAGCTTACATTCATGTATGTTACACAAATTAACAACACAACAAAATAGCTTGGGAGCGACCACCTCACTTCCAGGGGCTATTATCATCTATAAATTATTTAATATTATAATAATAAGTAACTTAAAGACATAAAGAAAATAAATTTTTGCACACCATAAGCGTTGTCATATGCGAACATATAATTTATATAAATTATTAAAATGATCATAACAGGGTTAAGACAATAAATCATAATTCATAATCCACAGTATTTTTTTCCCGCGGGTACTCTAGGAGTTAATTTACAATTGCAATGCTAATAGTTGCACATTGCTAACCTATTTTTGATTATATCTTTATGCTAAATAGGTACTTATCTTTTTCCTCGTCGCCATTTGTATTGTTTGCTATCTTCTCTAATCACTGTAGTGTAACACAGGCTCGGCACGCACTTAACTAAACACGTCCACTCTCGCCCGAGGCTCTCGTGTAACCACAGAACATATATACCCCTAAAGGGGAAGAATAACGACTCCATACAAATTTTATGAGGAAATTTTTCCTTACCAACCAGCGCCATCTATGCAACGCCCACGTAAACTAGGCAGTAGAATCTAGGGCGGGAATTTCAAAACTGCATTTTACAGATACTTTATATTGCATTTTATGCACAAGTACAGTACATTTCTCGATAGTTTCCTTTAAGATGGTCAATTGTTGCTCAGCAATAATTGACATCTGAACAGAATCACTATCGAGAAACACAGTGTACTTGTGCATAAAATGCTGAAAGGAATATTTATGGAACAGTCTAATAAAACAAACATAGGTATTAAATTTTTTTATTTAGCATGATATTGTTTATAATTTGTCAGACATTTATTTGGAAACTATGATTAACTATACATGAATAAATGTGTTTTTTTGATTATATATTCATTTGGGACAAAAGGTTTTCACAAGTCACAAGTATGTGTATGTAATGATAGTTAATTGGCTAATTTAAAACACATTCTTTTCCTCTTCTTAGATCTAATGTCGACGCGTTTACACCATCAAACAGTTCATCCATATTTTATTAAATTAGCCGTTGCCACTGTTTCAGTCGCCATGTCTCCTGAAAATTCACAATAAACAAATTAAATCAATATAAGTAAACACATTTTCTGGCTAGTTTTTTTTTAAAATCATCTTGCTCAAAGCAGGATTAGGTAATAAAAAGGACAATATAATTACTAGCCGGTTATGCCCTTTAAAAAAGAGACAACTCCACATTAATTTGTAAGAAAGGATGTTGTTGACTTGTTGTAAAATGTTCATAAGTATCATGCATAATTATGATCTGAGTAAAAACAAACACATTTTTACACAATTTTGGGAACTTATACCCCAACATGTGAAATAAGGATTGAAAGTTTGTATGAGAATCTGGTGTTTTTGAAGATTGAGTATCGAACATGAATAGTTAGATTATTTAATACAAATAAAGAAATAGGTGTTGTATTAACTGAGTCATAAATCATTGCACTTACAGACCTTACGGAACTGCCCTAGTGTTGTGTTATAGTAAAAAGGATTTGTTGATATATTTGATAACAGGTAATAAAGAGCAAGAGAAAAGTCAAGGATATAATACAGAATATTTTTTTAATACAAGCGGCATTCCTTTATTAATATATTCGCCTTATAATTTATGACTCATTTTGCATGTTTGTAATGGCCTGAGTATAGCTTTTGTGTGTAACTGGTTATAACATTTCCTTAAATTTCATGTTAACAACAACATCATCATTCTGCTGCATAATATTGTGGCACACAACATAAAGTCTGTATTTCTCTGCAATGATAATAGCTATAAATATGCTTTTCAAGTGTTAATTCTACTAACCTTATAGCATTGAACACCATGGACAGCTGTTCTGAACAACTTCTTCTCATTAAAGCATGTGCTTTCAAAATGTTTGCTGCAAAGCATCTTATGTTTTTTATGGAGTTCATCCTGGAATTTTGGTGAAGACCAGGCTTCGTTTGGAAAGCAATACTTTGCCCATAATTCACAACTGGAAATTAAAAAATATTAAAATTAAACATATAATATTCTTAATTAATTTTTATCTAAATAACAATCTAAAATTTCTGTATTTCCTTTGATTGAAAGAGATGTATAGGATGTAATATTTAAGTACCTGATGATTTTTGGCAACGAAAGTTAGGACTTTATCAAAGTGTATCAAATACATTAGATATATTATGTTTATTTCGTTGCTATATCGTAGAATTAATCACTTAATGATGTGGTCAACCATTTCATAAACCGTTTCATGACAGGGCCAAATGTGCAAAGCCATATCATTAAACGTTGACGATATGGCCAGTTTTAGAACGTCACATCATGAAACGGGACAATTTCATGAAATGGTCGACTACATTATGAAGTAATCAATTCTACTATATCGCCACGAGCCACGATCCACGACATATACAAATTACGTTAATCTGTGGTCGCTTGGAAGCTGCCTGCTTAAACAATAAATATGGTATTGTAGGTCGTCTAAAACGAATAGCATGGAAAGTACTTACGTAGGCATACATACCGCAGAGCATTTTTGAGCCAGGCTTCGGAAACCGATGCAGTGATGCTGTAATCTTTAGAAGGTGAAGATTCTAGTGTTTTCTTTTTGCGAACTCATTGCGAAAATTAAACATAAATTCAAACAAGTGTTACTGTCTCAACACCGAGTCTATATCTCACAAACACAAACTTAATTTCACCAAAACACAGCCACGGAGAAGCAAACTCAACTCAATGTTAACAATATATGGAGAATTAAATGGAACTAGTTTATTTATTACAAATAAACATAAGTACAAGATAAAATGATGGGCAAACGCCGGCAGACATTTTGATAACTTAGTGTTACCACACATTATCCCCTTATCTTTTTTTTTGTTATTGTGTATTAATCAATTGAATATGTTATATTTCTTAACAAAATATATTCTTTTTGGCATCAGAATAATAACAAACGTTATTTTTAAAGGTAGCTTACTTTAAAAATTAATTAATAAACTCATTGTTTTGGAGACTACGAAATTATATTTTAGGTAGAAACATTTTATAATTCATCTCTTTTACTCTGGTGTTGTTGTCTCTTTCTTGTTTCCTAGCCCACCTACATCTTGTTCGTAGAACAAAGTCGACACCCCCTGCGTGTAACTGACGCGGTGCGCTCGAGACTGTGACTTTTATATAAATGTATGTTTGTGTATTTGTGCAAACACTACAAGCAGACTGGTGGTTATGTTAGAAAACCGGGATCTGTAAGATAACGGTGCACATCAGAGAGAGATGACCGTTTCATCGTTACGACATCTTTACGAAACCGTTTTAAAAATGCTGTTGAGTTGCAACAACAGCTTCGATCAACTCGGAGAACATCTGTGAGTGTTTCTACGATAAGAATAAGTTTACACGAAAAGAGTTTAATAGCCCATAGACCTGTTAAGGTCCAAAACTTACTGCACAGCATCGCAGAGATCGCCTAGAGTTTGCTCGTAATCATTGCGAGTGGACTCTAGAACAGTGGCGGACCGTATTCTTCTCTGATGAGACGAGGGTCTGTCTCTTCTGCAATAACAGACGTAGAAGGGTCTACAGAAGATAGGGGGAGAGGTTCACACAGCCCTGCTTCGAAGAATCCGTCGAATACGAGGGTGGCTCGTGTATGTTTTGGGGCAGCATTTCCGTCGACGGGAAAACGGAACTTGTGTGCGTTTCCCGGACTCGGGGTGGCCGTGGGCAAGGGTCATTAAATGCTGGTCGATACAATACTGAAATCCTGGAGGAACATGTGGTCCCGTATGCTGGTTATGTCGGTGATGGATTCATGTTAATGCATGATAATGCTCGTTGCCACACCGCGGCTATTGTGCGGGATTATTTACAGGAGTTCGATATCCCTGTTATGCATTGTCCAGCACGAAGTCCAGACCTTAACCCAATAGAACATCTCTAGGATGACCTAAAACGGCGCGTGCGAGCTCGAGATCCAGCTCCAACCACTCTTCAAGAGCTCCAAGATGCAGTACTTGAAGAGTGGGAACAAATACCCCAAGAGGCTGTTGCGACCTTTGTAAGGTCCATGAAAGATCGCATGGAAGCCGTTATCAAGGCAAGGGGGTAACACTAGGTTTTAAAAACTTTTTTTGTATTTATTAAGTTTTTTTTTAAATTATTAATTTGCAAATTTGTACATACCCTGTCTTTTTCTTCAATTTCTCTTTCGTCTCGTTATAAAAGTAAAATTCAATTAAAATTCCTGAAAGCTAATGAAATTACCTTTCGAATGATACCCTCAAACCACAACATTGCCATTGGCCTGTTGTGTTAAAATAGTATTTAAATTATTTTTTTCGGATGTGCGATTTTTTTGACGCCGAGTGTAGTATTTTGTAGCCAAGAGTCAGAAAAAAATATATTGGTAAATCCAATTGGGCATACCTTAAGCGCATTAAAAAAATTACGTATGACATGATTGTACGGAATTATTAAAGTAGTTTAAATACATTTCGACAGCACTATCGGCTTCAACACCCTCGAAAACCATGAAAAAGTCACCCATTATGAAAAACTTGATACCTATTGCAGCCTCCATCTTGGATTTACATTTTGACAGCACGATCGGCTTCAACACTCTTGAAAACCATGAAAATGACACCCGAGATGAAAAAATTGGTACCAACTTCAGCCGCCATCTTGGATTTACATTTCGACAGCACTATCGGCTTCAGCACCCTCGAAAACCATGAAAATGACACCCATGATGAAAAAATTGATACCTATTGCGGCCGCCATCTTGGATTTACATTTCGACAACCCTGTCGGTTTCGACACCCTCGAAAAGCATGAAAATGTCACCCATGACAAAAAAAATTATACTACTTACTTTTAGTACGTACTACTATTATTTATTCTGTGCTTTTAAATATTGTAATAAAAAAATCTCTTATTATTATTATAATCAAGTATTTAAGAAATTTGGTTATTCGAATATTGTGTATTTGTACAGCGATCTTTTTGAGCCGCTGAAAACAACCGAAACAATGTCCACTCACGACGGCGACTGAAGCCGAACTAAACTTAATACAAAGGTACTCTGTGAACTAAACTACTCTGTGTCTGTAGATCCCCATTTACAGAAACAATTTATATACGAGGCAACCAAATCAATGAAAATTTCGCCATTTTGGAGCCGAAAAAAATTAATTATAGCTAAACAAAACAAAATAACACTGCCATTTACATTCAGTGGCTTCCCACATGATAGATGAAGAGATTAAAAAATAGATTGAGTTAAACAAGTGATATTTTCAATAGTTGTAGTGTTTACAAGCCACAGGGACATGATAAATCCACACCATAAGCCACTAAAACCCTTTTTTTATTTAAAAATAGCAATTAATCGATTTAAAAAAATATTTATAAGTTTAACAATCATTTATCTTTCTAACAATGTGCTTTTTGTATCATTTATATGTATAATATGATTGCTAGATTCGATTTTATTCGATAAAATGTTGGAATTTTAATTTTTAGACGATAGTAGAACATTACCTTGCGCTTTCGCTTAAGGTATGCAATAAAAGAGCACATGCGATGACAAGAAGCTCGAGGTACGCACTAACCATATTTAACAATAATCAAACACGAATTCCAATCACGAATTCATACAATGAAGAATCTGTCGACCCTTTTTACTCACATTATTCTTAAGCACCGTTTCTCTCTCTATCTCTTCTCTCTCTATCTGCTAATGTTTTTATAATTTTGTAATGAAACGCCTACTTTTACACATTAATGGCTATAGCTCAGTCAGTATTGATATTAAGTACATGGTACATGTACACTTTTTATATGGTTGGCCACACAGATCCCATACGTTTTCTTTTCACCACAGGTTGAGCACCTGTGAGCAACTTAGCAGATAAATAAAGTAAAAAATTTAATCTTATGTGCCGTCTTGTGAAATACTACCCATAGTAGTTGAAAAATTTTAAGGGTAGTTTAGGAACATCATTATTAGGAAACACATTAAAAGAAAAAAATCCGATCTAGGCATTAAACTGTGAACGTGATGACCACAAATGTGAGCAGAAGTACGAATTTTCGGAATTTTATAAAACATGACGTAGAGAGCGAACCGTTCGGGGTAGAATTTGTTTTAGGGAACCGACGCCACTTCTCCTCCACCCGAACACGTACGTACCAGATTATCCACCATTACTGGGACAACCTGTATATATATACCTAGTCAGGTCATAAATTCTGTCACATGTTTAATATAAAATAATTGAAACAAGTTTATTCATTATGTAACCATTTATATACCAAAATGAACTTAACAAAACATAGATTCTTATGACACTAAAGTTTATTCAAAATGACCTCCGTGATTTTGAATACAGGCCTTCAATCTGCGCGGCCAGTCGTCTATAGCAGCACGAACGAGGTCCATGTCAATAACGGCGGCTGCCTTAATCAAGGATTTCTTGAGTGACTCCAAATTGGGATGAGGCTTTGAGCACGCCTTTTCCTCTAAGTGTTGCTATATCTTGTAATCTAACGGATTCAAATCTGGACTGGAGGAGGGCCAGTCTTCGTGCCTGATGAAGTCGATTTCACGCGCCGCCAGCCAGTCTTGTGTGCTCTTCGCTCTATGAGCTGGCGCCGACCCTTGTTGGAATTCCCAGTGCCTGTTATTGAAAATGTTATGAGAAACAGTTTCCACAAGGTTCGTCAGGACTGTATTTTGATAAACAACTGCATTCGTTTTTACACCCCTCTCACAAAAATGTACCTCTGTTAAGCCCAATAAGAAACTCCCAACCATACCATGAGCGAGGATGGAAAATGACCTCGTTGGACACGCGGAATACGGTTTGCTCGCTTCTTCACTACTGTGTGCGTACACCTTATCATTTTGTTTGTTGTAGCTCTCTTCTACGGTAAAAATTTTTTCATCCGAAAATAGAATTTCCCGATATTTTTTTCCCGCGTACCGCTTCAACAAAGCGCGGCATCTCTTCAGTTTCAGGTCCATTAAACGAGCATTCGAACGATATGCTGTTATTCTTCGATATGCCCGAAGCCCTAAGTCTTCATTTAACACCCTTTTCACCGTGGTTCTGCTTAACCCCATCTGAAGGGCCAACAGTTTCTGCTTACGTTTGGGATTTCTTTGAATTCGCGCCTTCACAGCGTTTATCACTGCTGGAGTCCTAACAGACCGAGGGCGACCACTTCTTGACCTGTCATCTACACTAGAGTCTTCATTGTATCATTTGATGGTACGATAAACGAATCTTTTGGTTTT
Organism: Parnassius glacialis; assembly: GCA_033319125.1. NCBI lineage: Eukaryota > Metazoa > Arthropoda > Insecta > Lepidoptera > Papilionidae > Parnassius > Parnassius glacialis. The sequence goes on along the minus strand of JAVANC010000006.1, from coordinate 51,535,978 downwards.
ATTCAAATTTTTCAGTATGTCAAATATTTGAATTGGCGCGTAACCGCAATGATGCAACGCAATAACTGCAACACGGTCTTCTTTAAGCGTCCACTCCATATTTAAACATGACTAAAATTCGAAAAAGTATACACTTTATTTTCATGAACAATTCTAAATTTGAATTCAATAAACTTTTTTGTGGCCAGCATTCTAAAAGAAAAGTTTTTACTGTGTGACAATACTTATGACCTGACTGTGTATATATACTTTCTTATTACGATGTATTGATTTATTATAGTTCATATTGCAGTTAAACTTCCCTCCGATTTATCAGATTCAAATCCCATTGTATATACACGGAACTATAGTACTTTCAGCACAGACCAAGTTCGATACGGTGAAAATATTGAAAAAAAAATTATTTAAAACATAAAATATTTTTACTATTGATATGGTCACTATAAGATGTTGTTAGGTTAGCTAATTACGTAATAACTTAAGATACTCGTAGAAGGACCCTTAAGTAGGGAATGAATAAACTATACGACTTGATATTACATGGATCTCAGAACTTTTACGGCAGAAGAACTTAGTTGCGAGACTTGGTTTTTTTACAAGTTATGTTTTTGACGACTTCGCATTTCTTTTTGTAGATAGTTATATCTAGGTACAGATCTACACCTATTATTCCATTATATTATACACTAGCTGCGCCCCGCGGTTTCACCCGCGTCATCACGTGTCCGAGGTGCGCGACATGATCTAGTTCAAGCATTTTATAACTGCTAGGGTTTAAGCATCGTTCGCGCGCCCAGCCAAGTATTTAATTATTTTAATTTTACATTATCTCTTAAACTATGCGTCCAAATAACATGGTATAAAGAACAAAGTTTATCTGCATAAAATTGTCTTGATGATGACGTAACTTTCGTTCGTAAGGATAAATTGGCCATGCCTAATAGTGACGCTCGTAAATCACTTTTAAATTTTCAATATTTTTTGTCACAAAATACTAAATGATGGCTTATGTATAAGAAATAGATATATGGTTGCACGGACTTTTTTTAGAAGAAGTAAAGGTCTATATTTTTCTAGAACATTGTATTTACGTATCCATAACGATAACACCAGCGTACGCGGATAAATCATTTCGGAAGTGCTTTTTCTTCTGACTTGCTTAACAAATATCCAAATTTAAGGCTAGCTGAGTAAAATAGCTTAATGCTAGATAGCCTTTACTATTCTACATAAATCTGGTTATAATATACAAAATATCTGGCTAAAAAAGAACAAAAAACTCTTCCGCTTTATTATATTAAGTATAGATATACAGGTACACTGATTTATCCACTGCAAAGGTAACTTTGTAATCCTATATATTTATATGGGATTACAAAGTTAACTATGCAGTTAATGTATCCAGAAAACTTGACCATAATAGCAAAATATTTTAGTTTTTTCTTCATTATTTCACTAAACACTAATTGTATCCTAAATTTGAAGCTTCTACGTCTGCTAGAAGTACCTTAGAGTTTTGATGATCGGTCAGTCAGTGAGTGACAAATTTAAGAAATTTTTGACTAGTTATAATTCTTAAACTGCTAGTTCAAATTGAATATAATTTTAAATATACCGTGCATTTATACAATGCATACTTGACTACTTAAAATTTAGGCTTCTAGTTTTATCCACAACGAAGTTATAGGGGGTCGAAAATGGCCTGAACTGCTTCGAGAAAAGGATAGTACGGCCGCGCCTCTTTTTTACTCGACTTGCCGGGGCCACTGCCTTGCCCACAGATTATTGTTAAATTTTAGTAGGAAAATTTTCTTCTTGTAAATTTAGTTTACTAATACCTTATTTAACTAATGTTGAACTTAAAAAATCACAGGAAATTTATTCCTTTTCGAGGCGAAACAAACTTAACCCTTATGCACTTTTTTTGTTAAGATTTTCTGTTATCTTACTATTTAAATTTATACTTTTTCAATTATATCAAATAGAGGTCACGTTTCTAAAAGCTATAACCTATAAATATTAAACCTCTGATAATTATGATCGCAAAACTTATTTTGACTTTCTGTTTATTTTCAGGCCTACCACGTTTGTCACGATGGTCGCGAGGGACATCAAGGAGCATCTTTCCTATGTACTAATGGCACGCTCTTTAATCAGGCTAAATTTGCTTGTGACTGGTGGTATAACGTTGATTGCTCACAGGCTATTGAACACTATAAGTAAGTATTATCAGTTTTTTTTATAAAGCTGAAATGACAAACGAAACTGACAGTACACTAAATGGTATGTGGCTATTGCAGTCCATGACCACCTGCAGACAACTTCAAACTAATAAAGCCACATATGTGTTGTCACCTTTAAGGAGTACAATGGCATGCCTCACAAATTGTAATTATAATGGTTCTCTTATATCCTTCAGGCCAAAACACAGCAGTGCAGGTACTCCCATTTGGCGGCAGAATTATGTATTTGTGTAATGATCCATATGGAATCCGAGGTAGTGGTGTCTTACCATCTAGTTCTAGTTACTCAAAAACATAGTTCACCTACTTATTACAAAAACAATATTTTGTTAAAGCCTTTATATATTCCACTGCTGGGCACAGACCTCTTCTCGTTTCTGAGAGGTTTAAGGGCAAGGAAATGTCCGTCGAATTGAATGTTTTTTCTTATTTTTCAGATATGCAGGTTTGCTCACGATGTTTTCCTTCACCGCCGAGCACGTGGTAAATTAGCACTTGAAATTGAAATTAACAATTTCATTTGTGCCAGCGGGGATTAAACCTGGGTTGCTCGCGTACTATGAAATTTGCAGCGAGCGCTTAATTCCTGAGCAACTACGACTAATATCTAGACCCGTGTAAAATTATCCACTACCCTCTGTCGTCCCGTGTGTGTCGTAAGAGGCGACAATGGGAACTAAACAAGAGATTGGCAGCAGCGTCTTCCTGATAAAAACTTAAAATTACAAAAACTGCGGTTGCAAATCCTCCGTAAGAGGCAGCGCATGGGGACGGCCTATATCAGCAGTGATCTTTTTTAACGGAAGTTTAATATCTCACATAATCATTGGTATTCTTTATATATTGTTATATTCAATTAACTATATTTTTTTTTCAGATTGAACGCAGATCCACTCAAGAATCCATATGTACCAAAACCTAAACCGGAGGAGCCACTCCAGCATGGAGAATACTACGAAAAAGTTCATAATTAAAACTAGTGTGCTTCCGCCACGACATCTATAATGAAAATTCAAAGAGGACCACCAACGTAATCAGCGAGCTTATTGATATTTATATAAAAATAAGCAATGTACTACAAAATTAGTAATACCTAAAATAATCATTATTTTGTTGTAGGCCTGCAGTACATTTGGCCTTATTGTAGCACAACATCATCTAGATACGGTTAAATTGTTTATCTATTAAAATTATCTAAATTTTCATATCTTTAAGAAGTGTCTTTTTAGTATTGCACACAAATTATAAACAGATATCAATATTTACTCAAAATTATACGCCAGGCTCTCTTTAGAAGTTTTTCACAGTATTTGTATGTGATATTTAATAGAAAGCTTTTGTAATATAATTATTTTAAATCATCGTATATATTGTTTCTGTTTCATAAAGCAAAAGTATTTAAGGTTCTAATTTCTTAAAAAAATTGGTTAATATTTATGTCACAAACCTTATCGTCATACATAATAAAGTAAAAAAGAAGCCGTCAATTCAAATGAAAATGAAATGACGGTATTGTTTGTATTTACATAAAAATGTGCTGTGTCAAATATTACATTATAAAAAATTAAACGATCCCACTTCCACTATCGGATATAATGGAAATTTATATAAGAAAACTGTGAAAGTACGTTCTCTCGATAAATAAATAGTTAAATCAGGTATTAAATTAGCTACCTAATTAATTTCGAATTAAACATAATTTATAATATATTATAATTCGGTTAATATTATGTTTATATAAACTATTAAGAGAATGTTCATAAACATTTTTTAGTTTTTAGCAAATTAATTAACTCTTATTCTTTCCTACTTTATGTAAGATGATAAAATATTTCCACACAATAGATTTTCTTTAAGATTATGATATCAATTTTCGTATTCATATTCATCATTATTTAATCAAATTTCATTTATTTAATATAACTTATTGAATCATCCTTACTTTCCTTTCATTACCTTGCAATAATTCCATTAAATTACCTGCACGCCTATTCGCTCACCGTGCTGACAATAAAATGATATTCACTTTGTAGTAAATTGCGCATTCTATATAGCTTTTCAATGTACCACGTATCATAAAACATACAACGCAATGTACAACAAAGTGCCTATCACTTTAAAGCCATCAAAATTGGCAAACAGACCTGATGTCAATAGATTTCATTGCCTTTATAATCAATTTCATTGGCCATTTAGTGTATGGTAAACCACAGCTACAGCTGGTATGTTCAATATGTACTAAAATGGGAAATTAGTGAGCAACCTTGCAAATATCGATAGTATAACATTTTAAAAGAAATTCGTAGTATTTTTGTATAAAATATACCTTTATAAGATATGAATAGGTTTATTTTGGTAATTAACTCATAAAATAATAAAGTTTGCCATCAAAATATGAAATATTCAGAGAGGCTACGGAAGTCAAAATCAAATGTTAGTGCAAAATGGCCGATATTGCGATCGTCTGTCAATAGGGTGTAGTGTTATGCTACTTACATTTCATTGTACACTATTTCTCCATTCTGTTTTTGATTTTCTGCATTCATGTTTTGCACCACTTTATACTATTTTTCCATTCTGTTTTTGATTTTCTGCATTTATATTTTGCATCACCTTTATTTCTATAAGATCCTGTAACGTTTTTACACAATAACATATCAATTTCACTTTGCATTTTCACACTATTTAGCACTTTTAAAATCGCTGTCAATGGAGTCTTACCTTTTTCGGTCTTTTATTGAATTCTCTGTAACTCTACAATTTCAGGCTTCATGCACGCTGCCGTGCATTAGTTTTTCCTATATGAATAATATCTTATTTCTTACTAAAATGTAATAGTTTCTTAATAACAGTCCAAAAACCAAAAATTGTTAAATATGACAACTTTAATTTATATCGTTGTTATGGTAACTTTTATTCAAATTCGTCTCTGGTATGATGTTCTCAGTTTAATATTTTTACATAAATACTCTTTGGCTGTAGGTCATTTACAATAAATTTCCTTTTAATTTAAATAATTTCTCGTTCTCCCTAAAAAGGTATAAAAGCCGAACAATTGGAGAATACAGGATAGTCTCGCTTCAATTCTCAAACGAGAAGCATCTAATAAAGGTCTTATCCCGGGGCCGCATTGCCCCGGGATCCTGCAAGCCTCCACCTACATCCGAATTCGTCGGCAGTCTGCTTCAAGCGCGGGGCC